>VYXH01010645.1:1091548-1134156 GCA_013397275.1 Burhinus bistriatus | reverse complement strand
AAAAAAAAAAAAAATCACCTGGCTATTATGAAATTGCAGGACAACCAAGACACAGCAAGCTAAGAACATCATCTGCCTGTAGGATACTCTCTGACCTGTGTGAAAATCTAGTATTTTCCATTTTAAAATAAAATACAAAACCCAAAAACAACTTCCACCACCCTCTACCTGTTATTTAGCACTCATTTTTTGCAGTAGCCTACTGGCTTCTGAAATACATTCCTAAAACCAGATTTACTTCCAGCTAAGACGTTTTGTATGCAAATACGCACACAAGCACTGCAAGAGGGAACACAGGAAAAGGCTGGTAACGTGCAAGCCCTTTTTGTTGCACACGTCTCTTGCTCAGCTTTTGCATATTTTTTAAGACCTTTTATTATTCAGTGAACTTTAGCAGTTTTGTACAGTAGCTTGATTCTCCTCCTCTGTGATACTTTTTGTATTGTCTGTGTTTACTAGATCCAACTCTTGATTGTTTTCTGATTCATAAACTGCTCCGATTTACCTTTTTTCTTGGTCTCAATTTCTCTCTCCATTCCTTCAGTTCTTGGCTGTGCTCTTCATCTAGCTCTTTTAGCTTCTGAGTCTCATGCTCAACCAGTAGATGGCATTTTTCATTCTTAAAACAAGATAAAGATAATCCTTATGTAAAACTAATTCAGATTAGGCAACTCAACATTTGTACAGTGACATATGTTGTCCTAATTCCTTTTAATTAGCTTATTCTGTGTAAATAGTGACGTGAATAATTACAAGATAAAAAGTAAGTTACGAGGCTGCATTATCAAAAGCTGATCTTGCCATCAGAACCAACTGAGATAAGAAATACTTGTAAATCCAAATATACTGTTGAGTATCATTAAGGCAGCAGCTGACAGTGTTACTCAAAACTGTGTTTCACTGCCTAATAATGCTTTTCAAGGTCATACAGCATTTCTGCTGTGCTTTTCTAAAGACAGTTTGTGTAATTTATTAAAATCAATTACATTAAAAAGGAGGTCATTTTTTGGAAAGAGTTCAACTCGTGGTGCCAAGGAGCTGAGACTAACAAATGGGGTTTAGAGAGGAGAGAAATGTGTTTGCAGAAGCAGCCTCAGAATTGCCCTATAAAAAGGAAAAGGATAATCAAACCACACATCAGCCTCATGTTCCTCTCAATTAGGTACACGTGAATCTGCCTAACTTTCAGAGGGCTTTTGAAGCACAGTAAAAAAGAAAAATTAAGTATTTGGCTACACCAAATCTTGGATTTTTAAGAGTAATCAGCAACGGCAGTCTCTAAACCCCATGTTATTGTTTCTAGGGTTCCAGTCCCAGCTGGGTCTGATGCAGAGTACAAAACCACAGGAACAAAAATGACAAGCACTTGGCTTGACCTGAGTGCAGCTAGGGGCCAATTTTTCTCAGTGAAGCTCAGAGTAGCCCTAATCTGCTCAATTTTACTTGAGCGGAAACTCGCACAAGACTCCCACGGTACTTGGGGATTTACTGAGGCGTATTAGTGGCATAGTCAGGGACTGTTTTTGCAGGAGGTAAGAAAGTGACTAGAGTACAACTAGCTTCATTGGTGGCTGGAAGATTTCTCTACGCAAAGGTTATCAGCAGGTGATCGTTTAATGCTTTACAATTGCCTGGTGTCCGGAAAAGTAGATTTAACGGAAAAGGAAATCTGGGCTCTGGTATACAGCAGCGATTTTTACAAAATGCATACCAAAAGAGACAAAATAGAGTTCCTTATCGCAAGAAGAGAATTCCTTCCAATTACCTTCCAGCAGCTCAAGCACAAATGGCAGCCTGTGCTTTGTAAAAACCACCTCATTCCATGTATTGCTACAAATATCTTGTGGGTAATGCCTGGTGCTGCCTACCTCTGTTCTGATTAATGACATTTCAGCAAAATTAGGTTAAAAGGAAATGTTGCCTACAGAAAATAGCACTGCGAACTTGATAGATACTCTAGAAGTGATCATCTGCTTCTGGTTCTCGCTCTTCCTGCATTTAAAATGATTTCTCATTAACTGATGTAAGTATATGAATCTGGTTAAGCAGTATGCTGCAAGCCTTTGAAAGCAAAAGTTGAAAAAAATCAGTAAAAATGAAGGAAAAGATGTTTCTGCTTTGCCTGTGTCTGTCATTAACCTGAGTCTTCCCACTGAATGCTCATTTAATATCATCTATTTTTAACCTGTAACTGATGCAGTTCTCTGATGTTTGCTTCACACTGTAACTGAAGGTCCCGCATTTGGTTTTCGTGTTTCTGATGCTGAGCCAGTCTCTCATTCTTCTGTCTCTTTTCTTCTTGAATAGCAAACTAAAATTAAAAAAAAAAAGATGGTTTATATTGTGCTTCTAGATGCAACAGTTTACATCAGTAAAAAAACTGTAACAGAATTAATACACACAGCATAACTGAAAAGAATGGTTTAAAAAGATTTAAACAATAACTGCATTTTCTTTATTCTTTCTTTTAAAATTCTTACAAAGGGAATGCCCTCACAGTTTTGTCTATCATTCCATTTCTCTGTCTGCACTCTAATTTTTCCTTAAAATGCAGCACGTTTCACTTCCAGACTCCTGAAACTATCTCACTCTGAAGCTAAGTGACACAGCAGTGCTGCTATCAGGGTCAGTTAAAGTCGGTGTTACACAACCACGGGAGACTGTATTTCCCAGATTCTGCATCCTTCCAGTGCTCACCATATGAAACCATGACTTGGGACTTTTGTGCATCAGTAGAAAGCAAATCTCTAAACCTCTTCACAACATTCCCTTTTAACGAATGAGTGAACACCTACAGCTTTAGTTCAAAAGCTCACGAAAATAAAGTATTTTTAAGAATATTTCACAGAATCCCAGAACAGTTGAGGTTGGAAGGGACCTGTGAAGACCAATCCCCCTGCTCAAAGCAGGGTCAACTAAAGCAGGTTGCGCAGGACTGTGTCCACTTGGTTCTGAGTATCTCCACAACCTTTCTGGGCAACCTGTCCCAGCGTCTGACCACCCTCACACTAAAAAAAGTGTCTTCCTATGTTTAAGTTGGATTTTCTATATTTCAGTTGTGCCTGTTGCCTCGCATCCTGTCACCGGGCACCACTGAGAACAGTCTGGCTCCACCTTCTTTACTCCCTCCCGTTGGGTACTTATATACATGGGTAAGATCCTCCTGAGCCTTCTCTGCTCCAGGCTGAAGCATCCCAGGTATCCCAAGCATCTCCTCCTATAACAAGACCCACCAGTCTCTCAGTCATCTTCGAGGCCCTTCATGGGACTCGCTCCAGTAAATCGACGTCTGTCTTGTACTGGGGAGCCCAGGACTGGACCCAGCACTCCAGATGAGTCTCACCAGTGCAGAGGGGGAAGATGACTTCCCCTGACTTCATCCAGTGCATCAACCAGTTTTGTACCATCTGTGAACTTGCTGAGAGTGCTCTATCCCATCCTCACATTTACATCACATTAAGCATTTATGCTATTAAAACTGTTTTTATTAATTACCTGCTTAATTTTTTCACGATCTTGGTCTGGAGAGGCTAAGGAATTGATTCTTAAACTTTTCTTAAACATGGCCATTCGAGTCTTTGCTTCACTTCGTTGGATTTTAGGCAGTCTCGCTCTTTCCTGAGTTTGCTTGTTCTTTAACTCCTCAATGAGGCGTTGATTATATCTCTGCATTTGTTCTGTTTCCTAAAATGTTAACCATATGAAAATGTTACAAACTATTATGTTAGCATATCTGCATCTCATTTCATCAATTAGTATGCTTTTTGAGTCGGCTTCTTTCAACAATATCAATGGGGAGGTGGGGGTCTTCCACTTATTCCAGAGAGCTCTGGATCATGCCCAACCCACATGAAATTCTCATGCTTTAATGAATATGACTCCTGAATTGCATTTTAAAACATCTATGTTATTGAAAAGGAGAAACTTTTGTGGAACTGAAATTCCACATTTGTGAAGTGTCAGTTTGCTGCAAAAGCTGGTGAAAACAACAGCCATTATGGGGATAAACTAAACCACGCAGAAACAAGCCTTCAGTGGAGGCTGCTCCTGATCCAATCGCTGCCGTGGTTTCAGCTGGGATGGAGCTGACCTTCTTACTAGCAGCTGGTGTAGTGTTATGTTTTGGGTTCGGCATGGGAATACTGTTGATAACGTGCAATACTTTTGGTTGTTGCTAAGCAGTCAAGGCCTTTTCTCCTTACACTGACCCACCAGCAAGTAGGCTGGGGGTGCACAAAAAGCTGGGAAGGGACACAGCCAGCACAGCTGATTTCAACTGACCATACGACATCATGCTCAGCATATAAAGCTGGGGGGAGAAGAAGGAAGGGGGAGACTTTTGGAGTTATGGCATTTGTTTTCCCAAGTGACGGTTAGGTGTGATGGAGCCCTGCTTTCCTGGAGATGGCTGAACACCCGCCTGCTGATGGGAAGCAGTGAATTAATTCCTTGTTTTGCTTTGCTTGCATGTGCAGCTTTTGCACTACCTATTAAACTGTCTTTATCTCAACCCATGACTTCTCTCACTTCTACTCTTTCAAGTTTCCCACTGGTGGGGAGTGAGCGAGCGGCTGCGTGGTGCCTGGCTGCCGGCTGGGGTTCAACCATGACAATCCTATAATCTCTCTCTTTTGGGTTTACATTTGCAAAAATTGAACTACTCTGTTTAGTGTATTCTATAATATTGATTAAAAAATTGACATTATAATACACAAAAGAAAGAGTCAAAGTGAACACTAACTTTTTCATGCCTCTTAAGCAGCTGGTGTCTCTGCATGAAGTACTGATCTTTGAGTTGCTGTTTGAGGAGCTGGTGTTTCTCTTGTAGATGTCGCTCTTCCAGCTCCCAGATTGCAGCTTCACGAGCTGGAAAAAAGAGGAAGGCTGGTTCAGAAAGTTCAATACCATACTTTCTAATCTACCTGCTAGTATAGGTTTAGAAGTGGCCTAGAAAAGCACTTTAAGAACAATGCTATTCCACAGCAGAATTACAGTTCTAGATTAGTCTTTAAGGTCTTTGATTTCATAAATTTAAGATGGACTGTTGTTTTATTAAAATGCAACACAAATGTCTGTTTTTAAAGAGAGAGTCTGTTGCTGGATACCTCTCATGAGCTGCTGTTTGTTGTTGAGGCAATCTCGTTCAATAGTGGCTAGTTCTGTCTTCTGCTGCTGAATGATTTTCTTCAGAGATGCATCCAGTTCTTGTTGCTGCTTCTGCACAAATTCTTGCTCCTGGTAAAAACCAATAGAAGTAAATCAAATTGTGTTCTTCTAACCACATTACATTTTAATGAAACTCCCAGTTCTCTCAGAATTAGCATTGAAAACAAATACATCTATGAAAATTTGAGCTAACATGTCCCAGCTGTAAAATTATGCGTCTCGTCTTCTACGTAGAGAGTAGGTAAGACTATATTTAATGTTTAAATAATACCCTCCAAAATAAGACCAAAGGCAACAAACTAGCCAGCAATCTGCAATTCATTCCGTCTCATGTGTCTTCTCAAAACGAGTTGCAGGTTCAAAGCTAGCAAAGACAAGTTCTCAATATGAAGTTGATCTCATCATATCAAGAGTTAATTATTTATGGATGTAAGAAAATAAAAGTACGTATGGTTATTTTGCTTTGGTTGATTGGTTAAAGCCTATTTATTTACACAGTTGGGTTTCAGATTTGTGTCTCAGTCTCAAGCGGTTTATCTTGTCATGAATGGAAAGATATTGAGGCTGGGAGTTCTGCAAGACTGCTCTGAAGACACCCAATGGCTTTTGCAGGAACTGCATTCTGCAGGACCCGTAAGCTCGTCACACCAGAGCTGAGCTGGCTCCTCGCAAAGCGATTTGCCATCTGCCTGATGCGGTCCCCATATCACCTGCATCTTCCCATTATCCAGGGTGTACCAGTCTGTTGCATCACACCATGAGGAGCAGGCAGTAGTAAGAATCCCCCTCCCATGCCCCAAGACCATACTGTTGCCTTTCTTCTTTGCAACTATCAAAAAAAAAAAAAAAAAAAAAAAAAAAGAAAAATAAAAAAAAGCGCATCTACAAGCATGCAAGCATGCACACACACACTTTAAGAACAAGAAATTAATGCACGTTTCTATCATGATATGAAGGTCAAAAGAAAGGATGATGGCAGTGACCTACCAGAGCCGAGGTGGGCAGCTGAAGCATTTGCTGTTATACATAACAAAGCGCTGTTAAAGATGGTCTATTGGGAGGGAGATGGGATGAGGCAGGAAAACAGTACTGGGCTACAGATGATCAGTGGAAGGGTCTCCTGAGCTACGTATTTTAATTTTATTACTGAACCTATGCTACCGGTTAAAAGAGTTGTCAGCAACATATGGAGCTAAATGTTCATTAAAAGCATAGGTTTTGACGCTTTTAAATGCTGCTCATTTTTATGATGACCAGGATAATCTTTGTTTTCATCTTCACAGAAAGTTATTAATAGATGAGGCTTTCATCTCTCCGAGTGGACAGCAGAGTTACACTTAGACAGATAACAGAAACCAGAGGTGGAATAAGTTGGTGAAAAGTTCCGACAGTGGCAGACCAGAGGGTACAAAAAGAACTGGAAGGGCCACATCTGTAGATTAAGTCAGATATACCTCATCAAATATATGGACTGATGAAGAATACGGTTCTGTTTCCCTTTTTAGATGAAAAGGGTAAGAAAACAAAAAGTTTATTATTCTGAAGGTGCAGACACATAATTAACACTGTGTTTAATTTGCCAGGAATTTTTTGATTTGGAGGGAGTCGGGGGAAAGCTGTTCTAGTGTAGTCATGGTCAAAAAGCAACTACGCTTGAGCTTTACTCAAACATTTAAATATCATTGCTGCTCTCTCTACATGGTAAATCTTAAGAAGTTTTGGATTCACTAGCACTGTAAGATAAACCAGGCAATCTCAGAAAACACTCTGGCCTTTCCACTTCCCACATCTACTCAAGTATCACATATAATAAAGATCACGGACTTTCCTAAAGAACATGCTGGATGGTGAAAAAGGCAGACAGTGCAAGGCAGTCCACCTTTTTAAAATTACCACTTGGTTTTGCCCAATAAGTATCTTAACATAAACTCAGATACCTTTAAAATACATTATTTCACTGCACACACAGCATAGAAGTCACACATCGTTTCTCACATGTGCTGAACAAATAAGAAACACCAGAGAACAGTATTATACTGCTTGTGCGAAAACTTCACTGTCTGGTCCAGAGTTAATAACTACTTTTGTACTTTTGATCTTTTTACTATGAATACTGCATAATTACATAAATTTGTGCTAACTAGCTTGGAGACAGCAGTGACATTGATCAGCACGTATGAGCAGAAGAAGAGAAAACACACATCTGGAAAATTAGGGAAATAAAACTTCTTTTGTTTTGCATTTTAAGACTTACGTCCTGCATTTGTGCGTTGAAAAGTGTACATGAAGACAACTGAAAAGACTGAATCATAACCTGAGCAACGCCCTGTGGGACACAATGTACTTCCTATGTCAGAATATAATGAAATCTATTTCTGTTCTTAAAAAAAGGAAGAAATGAGATCTGCTGTATGTTAGTAATATACATTTAAAACGTCAAGGCTAATCACACAAAAGTAGTCACTGACAGAAGTTCTAGATACTCTAAAACTAAACATTTGTACCTTGTCTAGTACTTCTTTATCATTCCAAGTAAGGATATTTCACTTTTAAAATTGTCTCTTTCACCTCTCTTACTTCAACAAATTGAAGCCAGCAAAGGGAAGAACTTAAGTCACTACAAACGCTATAAAAATTTAGGTTTTTAATTGTTTCCTCAAAAAGTTCAGAGACACATATCCTTGGTGTGGGGAGAGCGCCGCAATTCAATCACATTCTATCCTGGGAAATCCCCTCTTGAATTAAACACGTAATCAAATAATGTTGCCATTATTTTCTACTAGGTCGCTCACATAAACATTTAATCTTTAAGTTACTCAATCTAAACCTGCTCTGTTGTGCTGCAAGCTCCCTCTGTACAAGCTGTGGCCATCACAAAGCCAGTATTTTTCTAAAATACTAGCCCCCTTTCCAGCTGGGTCATATAAAAGTCATATAAAAGCAGCAAGTCTGAAGGCGTGAAATTACAGATGATGTCTTGTAAAGTTTCCATACACCTACACTTTGACATTTAAGTAACTTCATTTTACCTGCTTCTGTGAACAAGATGCCTCATGCTTACCCATTATATTGATTTTCCTCCCCTGCGCTTATTATTGCTCAAAACTAACTTCTGACTGTAACCTTTATGATCTGATGGACCTATGAGGTACTTACCACCCATAAAAGCATGTTAAATAAATTCACTGCAGAAAAATACCATTCTTTTTCGGTACAGGGTTCAACATATTACGCTTAACAGCACAAACCTGGAAATCACTGCTCCTACATTTCTACACAGTATATTCTATAGGATATGATATGAGAGTACTTGAAGAGAGAGAGCAATACGTAGGGTTAGTTTGAGTTAAGTTCCATATTCACTCAACAACAACAAGAAGTGAAATCATCAAGCTGTGTGAATACTGCTGCCTTTTGTATTTTAGTAGCTTGAAGCTGCTGTTGTTACCTGAGCATGCTGGCTTTGTGCAAGCTCCTCTTTCTTGCGTTTCATGAGCTCTTTTCTCAACTCTTTTGGTGCTTTCTCCACTTCACATAAAACCTACAGTGTATATAAGCATGCAGAAGGTGGCGAAAAGAACACTTTTTCTCCACAGCAAGCATTACTGTGAACATAGGACATGCAGGTCAAGCAGTAGAGGTACTGGGAAGCGTGCATTACTTCAGTAGCAGGGATGTTAGTTTAGTGAAAAGAGCTTAATGAAAAGAGAGCAAACAATACGTGCTTTATGTATGCCAGCGCAGCGCAGAAGGGAGGTATATGCCAGCCTCATTTTGCATGCAAATGCTGCCCAGTGCTCTCAGAAATGGCAGTCTCTTGCTTGCGTTTTCATGCAGCAGCTAGAACAGTCAATAGTTAAGAAAACCACCACCTGCAGAAGTGGTATTTCTTGAAGCACTATGGCAAAAGGACTACAGAGTATGTTTACCTCATGGTAAAGCTGTGAAAAATGGTTGGAAGTTTCAAATAACTTCCACTGAAAACCAGCTCTCTCTGACACTGACTCAAACTTGAATTCATAAGATGCCATTATTAGTGTCTCCAACCACAAATGACATCTACACAGGGTATGTCTTTAAAATAATCATACAAGCAAATAAAATATTAATTGGTTGTAAGTGTTTGGTTCCAAAGAATTTAAAAGCAAAAACCACAAATAACTAAGTATGTTTTCAAGAAACGTTTCATGACATGCATGCTGGAATGGAACGTGTTTCAGTCCAAGGTGAATTAGACTAGATTAGAAGAAAGACTCTAAATATAACCTGGCTAAATCAACTGACTATTAATCTGTTAATTTGCTCATGTGTTTTATTTATTTTTAAGAATTATAAAGATGTAACATTGCACACTCCAGTGTAGCATGGGTAGTTTTAGAGCACCAGCTGCATTTTCCTTCAAGCTGTAAATCGCCTTCTTAAGCTTTAAATACGAAACTATGCACTCAAAGACAAACGCCTGTTTGTTTAATAGTGGAAGCATCATCAGAAAACAGAGTCCAAATCACCACATGCTATTCCTGTTTCCATGAAAGAACTGCTTTTAGCTCAGAGCAATACGTAAAAGTCTTCCCGCTTCCCCATGTAGGACCCAATCACCAGTAAATAGAGAAAGACTCAAAAATGCAAGAGGTACCGCAAAAGAAGAAAAATTGTTATTTACATATGAGCATATGGTTCAAACTGAATACAACTTACATTTTTTTAATGCACTCTCGTACTACAGGATCATTCTATGCAAAAGCATGGACAGTACAGACTTCTAAAGAAATCTCTGTGAGTCTAGAAACTATTAGAGCAAAGACTAGAGCCATTTATATACAAACAAGCACTACACAATTGATCTGAAAATGAAATAAAACAGCTTTTAAGATGCAAATTCCATATGGAAACACATCACCTTCTCTTACTCTAACGCAAGCAAATTAATAGCATTAGGTGTCAGTGTCAAATGTCATTCATTTTGCCTTAACTGTACGACATGTACGAAATTAACTGTAAAAGATTTTAAGTTATCCAGATTTTTCTCTCCTGGCTTTCCTTTTTGAGTTAAAAAAGGAAATCCGTGTAACGGCTGTCACTTTATATAAAAGAATTCTAAATAACAGCAGCACACATCCAATAAAAATCTAACAAATTAACGAAAAAAACCCATGTCTGGAATTTACGTGGTTCTCAGTAGTAATCAAGGCCATATTCTTTTCTTCGAAATTCTAATTTGGTATTTACTAAGTAGCTATAGCTGGATTTGTTTAAAGTAGAAATCTCAAGTATTTTTCACAATCTTTAGGAAAATACTTTTTCTTGATTTAATATTTGAGAAAGATTAAAGATTCTATGAAAAATAAAGTCTTCTAATTTGGTGATGTTTTCTAGATTAAGTCAATATCTAAATCTTCCTGTGAGCTGTTTGTATTTCACTTTAGGCAGTAAACCAAAAGAAATAATACTAACTGCTAGTAACCCTTCTGCAACTCAGTATAGTACATGAGGTTGACATGGCTTCTGGGAGACCTGATCTCAACCGTTTGCTATGCCCATACTCCTTATTTTCTGTATTATCGTCATTGTCTCTTACCTCCTTTTTTTTGTTCTTCAGCATGTTCTGGAATTTGGACAATTCCTTCTCCTGTTCTGCTTTGATGCGTTTTGCTTCATCTCGTAAACGATTTGTGTGTTCCTGTTCCAAGCGCTCTATTGTCTGTTTCTGCTGCTTTTCTAGATTTTCTATTTCTTGATCATATTGTCGCTTTTTACTCTGTAAAAATAATTTGGCATTTAGAAAACTAAATTCTGTTCAGTGAAGTGCTGTACCACAGCAGAGAACGGCCATCATGAACTGTTCTGGCAGGCGAGTTCTAGTGCACAAGCTGGGCACCCCACAATTGAAAATATCGCCACTCATTAACAAGAATGAAAACTAATCTATAGCCATCATAAAAGGGAACACCCGATTGCTGCTAGTAGTGTTCTGCCTACTCCATCAAGACGTCATATGTTAAGAACACCAAAATCCAGAAACTCACTGTCATTTCCTGTTCAAAACGTCTGTACATCTGTTCTCGCTGTTGCAAAAGCTTATTACTGAGTTGCTGTTGGGCTCTCTGCTCCTCTTTCTGAAGAAGCCTTAGCTCTCTTAGCTCTTGACGTCTAATAAGGAAAAAGAACATTTAATATTGATGGGAAAACAAAAGAAGTGGAAAATTACTAAAGATGAAAAAAGCATCTACAACTTAGGTTCAGTAAAACTAGTTTTGAATTGATTGCCTTATTAAGAAACACTTGACATTCCTTTCTACTAACAAAATAATTGAAATTAATCTCCAAATATTACAGATCATTAGCCCCCTTCTTTTATTCAAAGAGAAAAAAAATTAGCTGCTAACCTCTTGTAAATTTTACTTTTAAAAACACTTACCGTAGAAATCGCATTTCTTCACTTTTTGAGTCATTTTCAGTAACTATTTTTGATGTGGTTACACTCACTTCTACTCCATCAACAACAAACTTCCGAGTTTTCTTTAACGTTTTCTTCTGTCTTCTAGTTTCCTGAATAAAGCAATGATAAGTTATTCTGTCCTTACTCTAAGTTATACCCTTTTTTCCTAATATTAAATTACTTAAACTATTTCTGTGAAGGCCTACTGTATAATAATCAGGAGTTCTTCTCGCTTATAAGTTACCTCATTAATCAAGTGACAACTGGAAAAGTCCTAATGTACTGAAACTTTCACTAGTCAGCAAAAGAAAACTCTAATTACTGATCATCTAAATTGCCAGAAGAAAAAAAATACCTAGAAAAACCCTTAACAGAACTGATGCAGTTTTATTTTCAAGAGCTGAAGGTAGTTGCAATTACTGTTTGCTTTTGACCAAAATTTTCCCAGTCACCAAAAAAGATATTTAATTCTGAAAAACAGTACTTAAACAGAATAGCAATTTATTCACCTACTTACTTCTGCTTTGGAGATAAATTAAATGAGCAAGTTTATTTTTTTTATTCATACATATTAGTCAAAAATCACGTGATGATCTTGCCAAGAGAAATGGAGAAATCTCACTTCTCCAAGCTGCTGTTGTTTCATTACAAGAGAACAGAGATCCCAGCTGAACCCGTGTCTCCACTGTGTTAGGGCTGCTACAGATACCTTGAAGTCATGCTTAGCACAGCTATGCCAAGTTATGATTTGGGGGGCGGGGGGTTGGGTTTGGTTTTTTTTCTTCAAACCCATGGTTACACAGTTACTATTCTGGTATGGCTATAATCGTATTAGTATAAAGATATAAATAAGTTCATAATCTGGAATGCGCTTCCTCTGATTAAGCTCATTCATACTGGCATAATTGCATTGATATAGTAAAACCACAGGAGTAGTGTTCAGAATAAACCTGAGAGACTGGCTGGCTCAGATCTTCTAAATCTGAACAGAGAAGACAGAAGACGGAAGCGACAGGAATTAAATAGAAGATTAGATGTTATTAGAGATTCGCCCCGCTACACAGGGATTCTGTGCAGAGTAAGGCATTGAACTAGTCTTCTTGAATATCAGCTCTGAACTACGACCATTCACAAATCTTCACCTTTAATGTTGTTAGACTTCCTGTTACATGCTAGTCTACATTTTAAAAATACATTTATGCAACAAAGTAAGAAAATAATTAGCATCTCTGTAGCTTCTAGTTTTGCTGCATAACTGCACAAACCCCAGACATTATTAGAGCGTACAATTTAGAATACTTTGGTTTCTACAAAGTGTTCCACGCTGTCATGATAGTTTCTCACTCAATTTCCTTTGTTGCAAAGGTCAAACTCAGAGATAATTTTAAGGTTACATGCACACAGGGTTTTCTACAAAAATATAGGACTGCTTATACTTACCTGTAAAGATATTGATCCTGTCTCTTTGTTTTTACTAAGGAAGCTAGAAATTGACAAGTTCAAATCAATGCTGCTATTATCAGCTGTAGAACCAGTGCCCGAATCTGCGTCATTTTCCTTCAAATTCTCCGATTCCAGCTGCTGTAAAGTTTCAGTGTTGTCTTGATTATCTGTTTTGACTTTCTCCTCATTTCCTTCAGTGCTAATACTAATACTGGGGACTGGAGTGACTTCAGAGTCATCAGCTTGTTCATTGCCAGTATCTTGAAGCTTATTCTTCATTATTTCATCAGAAGTAACTTCCGAATGTTCTTTGTCTATCTGAATATTGTTTTCCGGGATGTTCTCAGGTCTGTGCTCTCCTGAATTTTGGTCCATATCAGTCAGTTTATACACCACTTTGTTAGAAGTATCGTCAGGCTTGCTCTGTATTGCCTTCTGGTCTACGTCATCTCTTCCAGAGTCTTTGATCTCTGTTTCCTCCGTGCTGCTTATATTACAAATATCTTCATTTTCACTTTCTGCTGGTTTCTTGTCTACTTTGATCGCTTTACCTTCGCTTTCTGACAGAGTTTCTTCAGAGCTGATTATCTCATGGACCTGCTTAGCTTGACTTTCCACTGGCTTATCCTCCGTCTCAGGTATTTTATCCCCATCACTGACCTGTGTTTCAGCAATACCACCTATCTCCTTAATGCTGTCAATTCCATGCTTTTTTAGTTCCTTTTCTTCATCAGCCACTTTATCTGCAGCATTAGGCAGAGTTTCAGTAGTGGTGTCCATTATTGCCTCTTTCTGACCTTCATCTTTTTCTTTCTTTTGCTCTGTAGTATTTTCTGCAGGGATCTTTTCTTCCTCGCTTTCTGGGAGATCTGTTCTGTTTTCCTTCTCTTCTTTTTCAACGGTTTCCTTAGAAATGGATTCTTCACTTTCTACACTATTTTCAGTTGTAGGTACTATTTGCAGTTTATTATCTTCTGTCTGTTCATTTCCCATGTCATTTTCTTTCTCTATTTTTAGGTTGGCTTCATCCTTTATTTCTGATTTTGCTACAGCTTCAAGTTCTTTCCCTCCTTTCTGGGGCTCTGTATCTTTATGTGCCTTTTCCAGGCTTTCTCTTGTCTTTTCAGCTGACAATATTTTGCCTTGCTCATCTTCACCAGTTGGCACAGAACCATTCTGCACTTTCGTACCGCCAACAGTAGTATCACATATGTTATCAGCAGTTTTCCTAAATTTAATGTCCTCAGATTCATCTCCAGTTGTTTTGTCATCTGGAAATATAGTGCTGGCTTTGTCCTCAATTGCATTACTTTCTGTTTTCTCAGAAAGAGATTCCAGAACAGAGGCATTCTGTGAAAGTTTATCCTCTTCAGAGCTGGCAATACTAAGGTCAGAGGATGCCCGCTTGTCTGCAGGTAACTGCTAAAAATGAAAGGAAGAAAAATATTTAACCATTTTCTAACTTAATTAAAGCACAGCTCTATTGAAGAATACCCGAATAGGGATGATTACTGTATTTACAGGCAGAGTTATATGATTTTTGTAATCTCGGAGCACTTCACTAGGTATTACCACAGAACAAGTGCATGAACTGCAGACAAGCTCTGAACAGAACAGTTTCACAGGAACCATCATCCATCTCTCGTAATTTAATAAAATATACTGTAATTGAAGGAAAGGGATCATGGTTAGCCCTCTGCCTCATGCTTAACAGAACCTTCAAGCGTCTTTTTCCAATCACATTGCCTTTTTTTTTTTTTTTTTTTAACTTATTAGTTCAGTTCCCCGGTAGTCCCCTCTACAGTTGGATTTGAAAGACGTGTCTTTGTGGGCGTTTGGCTAGGAAGAAGCTGTGTAGCTTTCGTTGGTGCAGCACTGAAAAATACAGTATTAAGACCTTCTTCTGCTTCATCAAAAAGAATCTCTTCCCTTCTGTTCTTTGCTAAAAACGCCTGAAAACATTTTGGTCTGTTTTTTAAGCACTGTGAAACTCCAGTAAAACGGTGAAAACCTCCAGCAGATCTGAACACGTGGCAATATGCAACTAGAGTAGAAACAGTTACATAAATGTAGAAATTGCTGCTGCCGGAATAGGAATGAATGTTATCAGATTACATACAGACATACAAAAGAATATACTAATAAAGTATCATTTTAAGCATAATTGCCTTTCACTCTTCAAAGTGATTGCGGTATCTCTCTGTCTGTATTTACGGTTAGAGCCCTGTAATTTGCAGATCAGGCTTCTGATGTCCCATTGGGAACACACTAGGTTAGCTACTGTAACATGCATGGGTTTGATCGTGCGTTTCCTACCTTACGGTTTTCCTAAGCATACAGAAAACAACTCCTTTTAAGTCAAAAGCCCATTTAAAAGATTTCTTCACATAATTGTTCTAGAAGCTTAGTGTTGATCTCCAAGCAGTTTTTAAAACTGCCGCAAGTAAAACTACCTCACAGTTTCCTACCCTGCTTGCTTGTGTTGAGACACTCAATTGAGTCACAGGGTGGACTTCACCCCACCCCTCCTGGGGACTGATGGCTTAGCAGCTAATCAGCAGAGAGAGGTGGTGGGTGATCCCTTAGGAGACACACAGTTAAGTCCAGGAGGAAGCTGGTGGGAAAGCACACTTGGAGATCTGCTGGGGTGGACAAGGAAAGTGGTATGAAGGGCAAGAGACGCGACCAGCTTGGTGAGGGGCAAGGAGGGAACAGAGGCGTGCCTCTTGGGCTCATGCATTTGGCTTTGTTACCATTGCTGGCAATGGCAGCTCCTGGTGGTACTGGTCACTGTCCATGTCTACAGCGCTTGAGGCGGTTAAGTCAGAGAGCACAGACCCGTATACTCTGCAACCTACTACCATATCACTGAGCTTCATGGCTTTGCCCTTTGAGGGACTGAATTTGCATTGTAAGATTCTGAAGCATCTTTAGAAGTACACTCATAAATGAAACCTTGTCTGGATAAAATATAGGGGTTTTTTGCTCTTGTTTTTTTTCTTTGACAGTCACGCTGTAAAATCCCAAACATAGTTTATAGTATAACGGTCACATACCTTAATATTTTAAGCATCTTATGGAATACAAATATAAATTTACTCATTCATCTAGTCATTTTGACTTAAAACAATTTATATAAAATTGGTATCTGATTTTTAAAATTCTACACTACATATACATGTAAAAATAATGTTCTTTATTAGATAATATTCTTTATTATTAGTTCTTAAGGAGTTTAAGAACATGCATATCTTGAAAATGCTGACTAGTTATTTTGTAATGAGGTTACAGTATGTTTATACTGTTATTCTTAGATGACTTGATGCAAAAGCTGAGTAGTACATCAGAAACTGAGTTCTCTATAGGAAACTGGTGATTGAAACTAGCTGCATATTTAAAAAGTAAGTTTTAAACTGACCAGAGAATTTTCTGTTTCTTCTTCTTCATCCTCATCTTTACCATCTTCAACTTCTTCTGTAACTTCAGCCTTAGCTTCTGCAATCAATTCTCTTATTGGTTTATTGGAAGTAACAGTAACAAATGGATGCTTGTGAAAATAAAAAATAAGCACAATATTAAGGGCTGACTTCATTGTACATAGTGGGAAATTGTAACTTGAAAGAAACTCAGCTTCAAAGAAATGTTACTTTGGTTCTCTCAAACGTGAAGATTCACAGTTAACATTAATCATAACTGTCTTAATGTATTTTTCTCTGAAGAAGTTTTAAAATGTAAACATTTTATTCAAATATACTGTGTAAGTAGTCTAACAAACTTGCTAAAAATACAAATAATTCATTTATACTGACCTGTTTCACAGTCCAAAGAATAAAAGTAGAAAGATTTTTTAAAAGGTTATTTTTCCTGGAAGCGGGTTTCATTTCTTTTCAGCTCCACAGTTAAATTATTTTCTGATAAGCTTTATCTAGAAATACACTTTCCAGAAAAAGTCTGCTTTGTCTTTAGAACAATTTTTCCTAACAAGAACACAGAATTCTACATTTTTCTTTAAGAAGAAACAGCTACCTGTTCTTCTACTGTCTGAATCTTCTTTCTCTGCTTGGCCCTGCCACTTAAATCTATTCAACATATGCCGGATGTCTTCTGGATAAGGTAAATGCGTGCTGACGTTAAACAGAATCAAATGTACCTAGTCACATCTACTCTTGTTTAGCTATTCTGCAGTGACAGCATTATACAGGAAGGCTGAGCGCTAAAGCTTTTAAAACACCTGTCAGCAATTGACTACTTATGTAAATATCTCCTTCATCCATTACAAGTATCAAAGTATAATTTAAATACTTATGCAAAGTAATTAGTTTTAGTACATAAAAATATGTAAACAAAGACTTTGATCTGCATTTGGTATTATTTCATCAGATTTTACTAAATAAGGACGATCGCAACAATGTTAAAAACAGATTGTGTACAAACACTTAATTTGAAATTATTTAAATAGTTACTATAATACTGATCTGCTTTTAAAAAATACAAAATATGCTTGCCTTTAGACAATAGTTCTGAACAATTAACTCTTCCTACCTGTAGAAGTTGAGTTGCGCTCCACCTTGCATCTACATTCTTTTCCAAACATTTCTTCAGAAAATCTTTAAAATCTGATGACCTACACGAAAAGCAAACAGGTAGTGGTTTATCTTTTGTCTTGACATCAGACTAGTGTATAGTGAAGTATTCTTTTGCTTTCACACGCATCTACGTTGCAACTCCAGGTCCTGCTATCGATTTAGGAAAACACAGGGATACTATAGGAATGCAAACACCAATGTGGCACAAATACAATCTTTAAAGTGTGCTTCCATTTATAGGAGACTTTACTTTTGGCTCTGGATTTATAATCCAGCGTATCTTCTGTATCACTAACTGAATCACATAAAGATATTAAAACGACCAAATAGATAATGGCTTTGAAAAGTATTTTCTTAGTATAAAAATACTTTAGTCTCCTTTCACTTGATTTTCTTTTTCGGATGATCTTCAGAATTTTTACTGCATTTGTAAAAAGCTATTTTGCATAAATTTTAATGCAAAATCTGTAAAATATTTCCGTGTAAAAGCTTCTAAACAGAACTGCAACAAAAAAAGCCATAGTCTCAACTGCATAAGGAGATAGGTATGTATGTATACGTTACAAACATGTATAGAGTATGTACCTGACTTTATGGATAAAGCTAGTCCCATAAACTTCAACATGAATGTAAGTTTAGTACATATATGACTTGGCATGCCTCATACCCAAAACCTACAAATTGCGTTGGGAAAGTTGTAAATAAAATACTAACCATTTCGAAGGCTGCGCTAATGTAGGCGGATCAGACTTTGCTATTTTCAGAAGCACTCGCATTGGATTTAATTCATGATGAGGTGGCTCTATTTGAGCCATTTCTATTAAAGTAATGCCAAGAGACCAAATATCAGCCTTGTAATCATAAGGCCTGTCTTTAGAGGTCTCACACATTACTACTTCTGGAGCCATCCTGCAAAGAGAATAACAAAGTACCAGGTCAGAAAATGCACTCTCATATGTTCTGAAAAAGATTCTAAACAGATAAATTCACTTTAATAAGCACATTCTACTTTCACTTAATATATTTACACGATATTGTATCAAGCTTGTAATGTTAACAACAAAGGTAATATTAAGATATTAGTTCATCCTAAAAAGTCAGCAAAACAGTGCACTTACCAGTATGGCGTACCAATAAAAGAATCTCTTCTTTGTATTGTTCTTGTGTTTTTAGCTGACACTCCAAAATCCGCTTAAAGCAAACAGTAAAATGCTATTAACTGGGTGGTGGAAAACATAGTATATTTTTATATTTTACAACTGTCTTAAAATTTTTTATGTTCCAGAGCAAACATTCTGTGATATTAAAACTTCAAAGTGAGATAAAAATATTTATGTTTCGATAACTGTCAAGGTTCTATAGCATTTCTAATAAAAGATACTGAATAAACGTTATTCTCCATTGCTAAAAATAGTAATACTATTGTTGAGTTGTGTGGAACAAAACCGATGCATGTATTTACTGTAGAAATAAGCAGGTTAAATTATTTTAACTAGAAAATAATTTCTTTAGCCTATGAAGGCTGTATTCCTCAGACGTGGCATATTAGCTCCCTCATTAATTCAACAACTCATTCCATTTTTAGTTTCAGGATTCAAATTCTCATACAGCTAGATTTTCCCTTTATCTTACCGGTTTCTTTCCACATGACTTTTCACTTTATATTAAATATCTGAAAGATCACATATGCACCTTTGATGTAACACCCAACCAAAAATCAACTTTATCTTTGCAATTAATATTGCTTGTCTATAAAGCACTACATTTCTCACTTAGAAAAAAAATGATGACACTTAAATAAGTGTTATATGCTTATTATAGCTATAACTTTCTTAATGAAGATCTAGATATTAGAGCAAAGGGACAAAATAGCCATATGTTGCCATCCTTAATCTGTACAAAATTACTTGATGAGCTCAACACTTCAGAAACCTAATTTTGCTCTGTGGAGAGGGGAAAAAAAAAAAAAAAGGATTAAGAGAGCTATTTGTTCAAATGCAAAAATTGAAATCTTGAGGGACTACAGATACTGAAATAATAAAACTCAAATTCTTATAAAAATACAATGCAATGAAGGAAATTTATTTGCCATTCACACATTTGTAAAACAAGGACTTACCCATTTCTTTGTGTATCAGAAGCAAAATATAAATAGTTTAAAAGGAGCAAAATGATCCTTCAAGGGATGCTGTACGCTTTTCAAAACTAAAGTAAAAAGTCTTTTTTTAGAAGCTTAATTAGCAAACCTCAATATGTCACTAAATGCATATGTAAAAAGAAATCTCCCTGTGGTCTGAACTGTACAGTAGTATCTTGACAGCCTGCACAGTTCTGTATATCAGCTAAGCTTGACAAAAGCTTAAAATAGTTCCAGTCTGTATGAGGAGGAGCCAGGTCATGTGAGGCAAATGAAATGAACAGAAACAAATGATTCTCTCTCTGACCATGAGACTCTTGCTATGTCCTGTGATTTCTTTTACAGTAGTACTATGAAAACAAGACAGTGGTTCTATTACATTTATAAATAAGGCCTATAAGACTAAATCCATCACTAAATCTTCAGCGTTCCAAGAAAAGCCAAAATAGTAAAGTTAACCGTACCTTGCAGGTGAAGAGAAAGGCACATGCAAGTACATGCACAAGTAATAATCTTCCGCAAGGGAATCCATACAAAAAACACAGATACATGTAACTGATCAATCTAGGAAAGCAGGTTCTTGTATATTCTCAACTTCTTAACAGAGGTGATGCACTATACCTTGCAGAGACACTGTGATCAGTATGAGTCAGGTAGTAGATGTATTTGCGAACTTGGACACATCTTGCTTACATTTAAAAGGAACATCTCTAGCAAGGCTGGGATTTAGAGCCCCAGTTCACTGTGGTGATCTTGTGATCCTCCTTACCTTTACCTCTGTGTACCCTGCATCCAAAGAAGTACAACTAATCACACACGTCATGTAGAGAGAAGTTTTTGAAACCTGAACGCAAGCTGCTATGTCATGGAACTATGACATTGCTAGAGCCACTGTAAAGCCTGATAGCTTATACGCAATTGTGCCTGATGAAGCCTTGAACAAAGTGGATCCAGACAATTTCTATCTTTTCCTGGCTGAATGAAGGAATGCTATTCACCACCAGTAGTCCTTAGTCAGGTCTTCCTGGAGGAATTCTCATCGATTCCCTACCACATCAGAGGGAAAATGTGGATGACTGCTTAAATTCAGATAAAATAATAGGAATCAACACCAGAAAGTTTGTATTAATTTTCTTCCAGACTGTTCTATCTTAATTTCAGTGCAACAAACAATTAAAAAAGGCATGGAAAAAACTAAGTTGAGTAATTAAGATTATTACTTCTCTCTCCCAATAACTGAAGAGACAACAGTACTAGGTACTGGGTTTTGGTGATAGTAAAGGACGTTAATTTTCTAAACTAACAATTTCAAGGGGAAGTTCTTACATTACCACAGTAAACACATTGATACAAGTCCTACCCCTGCTGATTTTGAAGTCCGAAAGATGTGCTAAGTACGGTTAGGACATTTACTCAAGCTTCCCCCCCCCCCTTTCTTTTCTTCATAGTACCAAACCACTTGCATCTGAAAAAACTCGCACTGTTAGATTAGTATTTAAACAGATAAACACTGAACTCTGCCAAACTACAGCCTAAAGAAAATACAATTATACAGCCACGCAAAATTCTGGGAAAGACTTTTATATGCAACATGCTTACCTAGTTTAATGTCTCCATCTAATGTGAAAAGAATATTGCCAGCTTTTAGATCTCTGTGGATGATCTTATTTTCATGTAAGTAGTTCAATGCTTCCAGTGTCTGCCTGCACACCACTTTGATCTGTGGCTCTGTTAATGGCCTTTCGAGCTCTACAAGAAAAAGAGACAGAAATAAACACAACATTTTTGCATTTGACATTGTTATGTCTTCGTAGCAATCAGTAGAGAAGTATATGTGAAACTTAATTAATCTGACCCATTCTGAACATCATATGTGAGAAAAATGGTCTTAAAATATTTTATCCTTTCAGTAAAAATGTCATCCCTTGTACCCATAACCCTCCTCATTATGAACTATGTATGCCTACCTATCCGAACAGTGAAAAAGCTATACAGTTTAGAGATTGGTTCTTTTGTGTGGTACACCAAAATGTTAAAGACTAGATCCTTTACTTAGTGGTATTAGCATTCACCTAACTTAACGAATAAGCACAGAAAAATCTAACTTTAAGTTTGATGCAATATAAAAAATTATCACAATGAAATCTGGAAGATGGAAGGGGAAGAATGAGATCCTGAAAATGGCTCATATAGATTATGTCATAACAACAGAGAGCTCCATAAGCATATGAGAACAACTCATCACATTCACTTAAAGGATCAAGACAAAAATGTGTTTTGAAAAGTAAACAAAAACTTTAAGAATGAGATAAAATTAATCTAACTTAAGAAGTTATAATGTCCACAGATACGGGTGTAAATGCTAAATTAGAAACCCCAACATTCAACATACATAGCACACCAATTACATAAATATTTGCATTTCAAAACAATACACATGTGAAACAAGTCTTAAAATATATATATAATTTTAAGATGTTATTAAGTTTATTATTTGAAACAACTTATTTACCCAACATTACTGCATCTACTGCTCCACCTGCACAAAATTCAATCAGGATCTGTATATAAAAAAAAAGAATACATAAATTACAAATTAAATAGTTCCACTGAACTTAAGCACTGGGAGACCTGAGCTTCAGACTATTTGCCCTTGAAGAATTATTTCACTAACCTCTGCAAAATATTCATACTGTTATTCAGCTAAAAGTAGGGCTGTGCTGCTCAAGCAAACTATTTGAAAAACGCTTGGAGATCCTCAGACAAAAGTTTTAATCCAAAGATAAAATTGCATAATAAAACTTATAAAACATAATAAATCAGTCAGCTTGAATCTGACTCATTGTAATATGATTTACATAATCCCTGCAAACTCATTTCTCAATTATTAAACTGTACTTCTATAGTATAATCTCTCTGACTGAAAAATCCAAGTATAAGAGCTACATGATTTTCCAGTAGCAGATTGTTATCTCCTCTATTGTTTCAGACAGGACGAAAATATGGAAAAACACTCTTAAAAGTTACAGAAAATTAATAAATTCAGATGTTCATATTAATTTTCCTCCACTTTCATTGATGCCTACAGTACATCAAGGCTTTTATCTCAGAACCTAGTAATACTAGAACAACTCAATTTCCAGTTCTGTTTCCATTTGAAACAAAAATAAACTGCAACTATTTCGGGGCACAAACTATGTTGACATGTAGGACAGAAAGAACATATACAAAGGCAAAAGAGGATAGACAAAGGGAATGAGGAGAGCAAGAAAGAGGAAAGGTCATCCAAGACTGACACCCCCTCTTCCTTACATGTTTTTCTTCTTTAATTTGAACTTTAAACATTAAATTATAATTTTCAGTCTGGCAGCTAACGAGTATTTCTTGTCAGAATCGTAACAGTCAATATTCTGGGAAATAATATCTTAATATTTTTCTTTTACTGTACTTTTTAAGTCAGAGTATAATTCCCATAAAAGAAGAAACCTCAAATTATACCTCATTCCATACTTACATATACACCACTTATGTTACATATTACTTCAAATTACTATTATAATTAACCCTCACAACAATAGTGCTAACAAATGTATTATATAATGCAACTCTTCATAAATCCTTTAAAGCATTATTCCATTTACATGCTTCTGCACACCTACTGCCAAGTCAGTTAAGTGTGGGAAATTCTAAATAAAGAATTCCTTTCTCTAAAATTTGCTGTTTGATCTGACAATCTGACAAAGGTCTCTTTGGTAGAGAAACTGTGTTTCTAAAACTGGAAAGCAAAAACATATTTTATGTCCAACTATGATTCTTTTCCTTTTCTCCTCCACTAAATTCTGTTTACTTACCACATTATTATAGCCTTCCCTTTGCCGCTTTCATGCCTCTGCATTTCACTAACTATATATCTACAATTTTATTTTCAAACTATTTACTCCTTTTCTATCTTTATTCTGCCATTGAAGCCTATCCACTCAGTTTCATATTCTGCCTTTATGCGTATTTGCTTTCATGCTGACCTTTATGCATGGAACTTTTTTCACTATTCCGCTGTTTTATACAATATCATTTTACTCTGCATTCAGACACAAAGTGTTCAGAACGCTTATGAAAATAAAGCTACATCAGGAAACATGGTATTACACTTCCATTGTTTTCATGCTTAAAGGATAAAGCATATTTGTAAGACTCCCAGGAAATTTTCTTTTACTTGTTTTAGGTACCTTTTTAAATTATAAACTCTTTCAGAATTGTACAAAGAATACATGTTTTTTTTAAAAAGTGCTTATAAATATTGCATTGGATCACCTAAAAGAAAAATTTGTATTTTCATAGCTAAAGCTCTTCAGTGCAAATGATACAGCATACAGTGACACACAGTCATATTAATGCCCACTATACTTCTATGTACAAATATCTAGATTTTAAGTAAATTCATTATAGTACAAGTCCTGGTAAACTGTCTTTCCTGGAAGTACTAATGAATTCACTCCTATCTAAAATACATATGTCACAGGCCGACCTTTTCAGCACATTATTTATTTTTCAGCTGTGGATTCTGAATCTCATTCTAAATTGTGCTAATGTAGTTAAAATTTGACTCCTGCTATTACAAAGAAGCACTAAGAACTCATTTCCATACACCAAAATCAACTGTTAATTTCCAAATTTTAGATTCAAGCCCCTGACCAAATGACTCAGTGTAGCTCAATTTTACAGTGACAATTTCCTAAAAGTCATACTTACAATTTACAAATTAGTTCTGAAACTGAATAGTTATCAAAATAGTGACAACCCGGAAGAAATGTGATTAACAAATGATCTTTTTATAAAGTCAAGGAAAAAAGTAATTTCAATAACTTTTTGAAACAAGTAAAAGCATTTAAAGAAGAAAAAATACCTACCCACAGATTGTTTTCATAGTAGAAAGCATCTAGGAGCTTAACAATATTAGGATGATCACAGGATGCTAAAATATCAATCTCAACCATGTAATCTTCAAGTTCTTCTTCTGATTTAGTATCAATCACCTTTGCAGCAGCCAGTACTTTTGTTTCTTTGTTCTGAGCCTATAAAAGAAAAGTCACAGCAAACATATATATGTGAATTTCACCACCAGACAGCTGTCACCAGCAAAAAAAAAAAAAACCAAACCAACAAAAACCCCCATCTTGACATTTCTGTACTGCCTTCCTGCCTTTAGTTTGCTTTTCTACAAAAAGAGAATACCTGCATATTAAAGACTAGATAAATTCTAGCAGAAAAAGGGTTTCATAACTTTTCTTGAGGTCAAGAAACAATGAAAGACAGGAATATAAAAATACGAAATTCTCGTCACATTCTTTAAACCATCATGCAGTCCAATAGCTTAGGATTGTTACTATTTTGTACTCCTAAGATGACGTCCTGTGCTGCTCCTCAAAAAACCATTAACACTTGGCAAGGGGTATTAAGTAGCCTCCACCCTCTCTGACTGCAGGTTCTTGCCCTTCTGACGCTCCCCGCGTTGTGGCAGCACAGCTGCTCACAAAGCCACAGAGAAAAACAGATCCTCTCCCAGTAATCAGTAGGTTACGCTCTTCTCCAGCCAGGGGCTGTATTCAGGCTCCCACGTCAAAAAGCTGCCAAGCCTTCATTAAGTTGTCTGGGCATTCTACTCTCTTTGCTTCAGAAGTCTAGGAGTAGTTCCGCAGGTGGATACTCACAGATGTTGGGCACACTGAAAACGCTGCCAGCATCTACTTTATTACTCCACACCTTAAGGCTAGGGAGCTAGAACTGCTGTAGTGATAAGGTCAACTGCAGAACAAGTAAGATTTTGACTTGAAAAGCAAAAGGAAAACAAGACCTTGGGTACCCAAGGAAAAAAAATTCGATTCTGCTATGCATTTAAATATTCTTTGGCTTTTTTTAAACATAATAACATAACATAGCAATTAGAAACAATTAGGGTGTTATTTAAACAGCAAAAGATTTCAGAAACCAGTTGCTGTAAATACTTATTCACAGAAGATTGCTGAGAAACTAATCCAGCAAAACTAGACAAGGTGAGATCATTATTTTTCTTAATATGTGGGGGATAAAGCAAATATTAAACACACAGCCTATATGTGTGTGTACATATACACACACTCTCACAAAATTATACACAGCTTCTAATAATTCTCTTGCAAGTTATGTTTGAAGGAATCCTGTAACTTGGAATTTAGTAAACTTTAAACAAGACGGTATATTTTCTCAAGCCATCATAAAAACACTAATTTGCCAAGGCATTTCCAGTGGTTACCTTTTGCCTCTGAATAAATGAAGCTGTAGGACTGAAGTCTACTTCACCAATTATACGTAAAGACCATTAAGAAAAGGCCTAGATTTACTCCACCTAGCTTCTGACATTCAAACGAAATTAAATGAGAAGTAGGGATATAGGCTCTCTCCAAAGCAGCAAAAGACAAGAACCTGCAGGGGCAATTCTAACTCCTGATGTGAAGCATCGCCAGGTGGTTCATCCGGTCTCTCTGCTGGTGCGGCTGCTGCATGGGGCATCTTGGCCCCAAACCTAGCTGAGATGAACTCAGGACACAGCAAAAATCCCCAGACCTGACTTTTGTCACCTAATCTCGTTATACTAATCTCAGACAAAAGCTGATAGGAGACAGCAAGTAAGAACTCTTAAGAATGATTTCCAAGGTCTAAATATTATTACGCTCACAGCCATAAATAATTCTCTCAATGGAGCAAAAGCGAATAAAAGATTTAAAGATAAACGTTTGTGATAACATTCAGTAAAACAGCAGTAACAGCAAAGCACACTTAGAAGCATAGTCCTAGCTGATTCATCTTACGTTGCGGGTAAAGGTTTTCTGTAACATTTATTTTTATCTCAATATTCTTTCCAAAACAAAAAACCACAAATCTTCCCAACCTCAATATTTGCCCTCCCATTAACAACAAAGATAAGGGATGTGTATAACATTATTCGAAAACAAACTACTGAGAAGTTTTCCAACACACATTCTAATAATAAAAAGAAAAAGGTCTGCTTACAAAAACATAATTTGTTTTGGTTTCATATTTTGCAGCAAGAATGAAAGACCAACCTTCCTATTCTAGAGCTGCACTGTAAATTAAACATGAAAGGTGAAACAGATGTCTGAGACTCCACAAGAGAATTAGACTTGGTAGCTTTACATGTGCAGGTTGTTAAAGCACCTTTCTAAAGAATTCCAGTATTAACTGTAAATTTACTTTTTTGAAACATGCATGGCCACACACTCTCCACTGTACCTTACAAGAAGGACACTTAAAAAAAAAAATCATGAAAAAAATTCTGAAATTCATTTTTACACAAATTTGCATGTAAACTATATAATGGTAATAATACTTTGTTTAAATAAAACCATATTAAACTTCTACATCAAGTAACAATAACAGATGTTACTGTTTTCAGATTCAGTTTCACCTTTGAGAGAGAGAGAGAGGAGGGCATTGGTAAATTAGTGTGCATGATTACATGCTAGGGAGTTTGCTGCATTTATAGCATAGATTGCTTTTTTTCTATTCACAGAGTACTTTGTATTTTGATTTTTCCCAGCTCCTTTTGCTTGAAGTCACTAGAAATCTGCTCCGGTAGCTCTATTAAAACACCTAATTAAAAACCAGAAGTTATTATAGAGACAGTATGATTATTTTTATGAGCATTTTAACAATTATAAACAAATGTTCATCTTTGCTCTGACTTGAGATAGTAAAAATTTGTAGGTCTACATCCAGACGTTTTTTCCAGTTCTCAAAAGAAAACAGCTTTAGACTTAGCATATTGCCACTGGATATTTCTGAGGACTGATGAAACATTTTAAGTAAACATCAAGTCACACTTGAAAATAAAATAAAAAATCTTTATATAATTTTAAACATTATTTTAAAATTTCTTTTTGAATAAGATATTATTTGTCTCCACCCCACAATGCACCCTATAATAAATACAAATCTATGTGGCTTGCTGTAAGAAGCACATAAAACCCATGTTCTTTGGAATTGTGTGGGAAAGGATTTTACTGCTCATGCATAAGATTTATGTATCACTGAATTGTATGGGGAAAAAACCCCTCTGGATTAAAAGGAACGAAAAGCATTTACAGCTTTGTGTGGGCATGCTTGTTTTTTCTAGACTTTGGCTGAAGTCTTTCTTCTGCCACATAACACTCTCCAAAGGTCAGAGCAGGAGCAAAAATGTTTGTGTAGATGCAGTCTTGATTTGCATATACTCATTTTGCACTTGGGTACACGAACATTTAAAGTTGAAAACCATTCATATCACTCAGAGGTTCTGCCCTTTCAAAATATGTCCTGTATCAGAAGCCCAGCAGTTTCTTCCTGTATTTTAGCTCTCAATTATCAATTCAAGTTATTCCAAATGCTCTGCTTAAATACATTTGGATCCTGCTTCCATGACAGGTGATCTAAGCTTCAGTTCTACAATAAGAAATCCAAACTGGCATCTTCAATGGTTATGGTTCAATCCTGCCTTAACGTGGTGACAAGGAAAAAAGGGGAGGGAGAAAAATTTTCTTTCTTTGCATTAACAAAATTTGATGTTTTAAAAAGGTTCATACACAATGGTTGAAAACTGAATTGGAATAACTCATTCCGCCAAGATCTGACTAATGCAATATGACATAGGTATTATTAACTTACATATGCAACAATATATAAATAATGCAATCCTTCCACCAAAACTTCTATTTGGATTATAAATTTAAGGATACTGCAACAAACATTAACTTACAGAGCGACAGTATGCACAAGGGAATAGCAAACTGTATGTTACAGCAAGGTTCTTGCAATGGATGGCACAGTCTCATTAGCAGAAAACACAGAAAAATGCTCTTATTCTCCTAAGATAAAGTACTTTTAGAAGGATGGATTGCAGGTTTGCATAGAATAAATACGATCTTGTCCATTAGAACTTGAAATTACTTTCTGAACCTAAATCCCTCACAAATGGCAATGACATCCAATCCACAAAAACGTTGTATACATTTAAAAATGTACCAGTACAAGAAAAAAGAATAACCATTTTACACAAAACTAGGATCTGCGAGTATGTGAAATTAGTGACTCCTCCCTGTCAATCCTGGATTTTTATACAGTATCATATATCCCAATATAAGTTCCAGAGCCAGAAGCCTTGCGAAGAGACTGCTAGCAGAATATTAAAAGGCAAGTTTACTGTCTGGGCACTCAGCCAAGAAGTTGCATATTCCCAGCCATGGACAGCAGGGAGAGCAGAGCCACTGTTCCAGAGTAATAGGATTACAGCTCAGAGATAACTCATAGTCTTTCATCTTCAGAAGACCAATATGAAGTTTCAGCCTTAGTTGTGAGGAGCTGTTTCAGTTTCCCATCGCCAGCAAATGTTTCCTTCCCAACTGCGCAGCTCCCCTCCTGTGATGTGGCACGTAGACATCTAAAAATTAAACACTATTTACAACTGAAAAAATTTAAGTACGTCCTTCATCTACTGTTCAGCCAACTGGAAACAAAGCCGAGATATGAGATAGAAAATTGTTCATCACCTTTCTTCCTGATGCCTGATCTCTTTTGAGGTGTTATACAACCACACTGCATGTTCTGCAGGCAGCAAAACAAATCAATTAAGGAGCTTTTCCTTTCTGACTCATTCTTCTCAACAAAACTATAGTCATAATCAGAGATCAACAAGGTTGCTGAAAAAGTGAAAAATACGCACATCCCTATTTAGCGAAAGATGTTTTTGCACGTAAAAAGCTACACTTCCGTGTAAACCTGGGATTGTCAGATCTAGCTCCATATAAGCTTTCCGATGATGTCTGAGTAATCAGTACTGAAAAACTGTCCTTGTACAACACAAAGGCAAGAGCTGTTTATCAGAGCTATCAGAAAGCAGTGGATCTCAGGCTTTCTGAAACATATGAATCAAGGAAAAATTTGCTATAATTTCAGATTTTAACAGCCTGATCAAATAAATCTGCAGGAAGTAGTGTGGCCTACTGGAAAAACTACACTGGACTTTGTTTTGTGTAAATCTACTAGACCATATTTAACATTGTCCTGTGCATTTCGAAACTAAAACTGCATGATTGACCAGTATCAAGTGTTCAAACTTCTTTTCAAAACATGGAAAGGTCTTCTTTGTTAGTGAATTTTAGAAAAAGAATCTACTTTAATTAATCAGATAAAAGGAAGCATGAATTCTAACATCAAATGTTGATAAATATAATTAAAAGTACCAGTTTGAATTCAAAAGCAAATAGCTACCTCTGCAATATTAAACCACAGTTTTTACAATAAATCACAATGAAGTAGATGGTAACCTTCACAGATTTCTGGAAATTAAGATGAGCCAGTCATTTCAAAGAAGCGACGTTATTTTGCACCAGTATTCACTGCACAATGTTTGAAAATGGAGTAGCAATAAAAAAAAAAAAAACTATAGAGAATTTCATTTTTTTTGTTTAAATATACATACGGTTGGTCCAAGGAATTAAAGACCAACTAACTTCAGTTATACCTGCTAAAACTTGTCGAAATGACTGTTACAAAAGAAGTAATCCTAAGAGAGTGAAAGGATAGTATCTACCAAAGAATATGACACACCCTTAAACTACAGCTGATCAGCCAAAATTTTTCCCAGCTTGCACAATGTATCATAACTACCACTATACGGTTTCTTCTACCTAAGAATTGTTTAATGCCAGGGAAAAAAATACTGCAATAAGAGTGTAGATAACAGTGTCTCTATCTCCTACAAGCAAAAAGTATCACTAACGGAGCGGAGCCCAGGGCTCAACCCAGACTACTGCAGTACATCTTTATGATACTGTGGTCTGGTGCTGCCTTTGTGGCTATACTAGTTTTGAAGCTGTTTCCATGACAACTTCACTCTTTTAACATTATCCTTGTACTTTGTACTTATTGTGGTTCTTCTGCTTCCTCCATAGTTGGTTTCTGAGGATTCCACAAGTTATTTTTGGGAGTGGTATGGTACATAATTTTCATGTTTAACCTCATGATTCCCTTTATGTATTTTCATTAATTCTGTGGTATTTTGCCTACTAGCTAAGCAGAGTTCCCATCCTGATTCATGCATTGTGTCACTGAAATTAGGAGTATTTAGATGCATATTTGAAAAATACCAGGGCTGAACTGGCAAATATGTGCAAAATAACTGGAACAGTCATTTAGAGAAAACTTAGGAGAGGAGATTATATCAGACTTCAGCATGAGTCTTCTTATTTAAGCAAATCCATTTAAAAAACAGAATAAAAATGAGAAAAAGTAAAAATTGCTAAACCTTGGCCAGAAAATATGCTATGCTGTTTTATAGTAACACATTCTTATTTTCCCTTCTCTTGTTGCATGATAGCTCACATAAAAGCAACAGGGAAAGCCAGCTGACAATATTGGGAAAACATTTGTAACTAAAGCATTAAGCGGTATCAGAGGTGTAAGTGCACCAGACTGTTGGTTGGGTTTTTTTTTCCCCTAAATTCAGTTATAGAACTGTACATACTGCTGACAGCATTAAAATACACAATTCTGCATTACAATTAACTCCTATACTTGAGAAGGGGGAGATGTGACAAATTAAGATTTATCCCTGCAGTGCTAAGCTGCTTTGCTGGTATCTTTCACCTGCAGAGGACACTAACAGTTGCCAGCAGAGGTTTTCTCCATGTTACCCAGCACCAGACAATGTTAGCCCCAAACTGACTTACAACTTCTCAGGAAAGATTGTAGCCCAGTGTATCTTCATCTTGGATTACAGATCTCCTACAGTTACTTATTCAGTCTTGCGTCAAAAAAAAAAACCCAAAACATAATGCTTACTGCTTACTAATTTACAAGTTTATTTTGGTCACTACAGCTTAAAATAAAGTCTTTATTCCAGCAATAAACACACTTTTATTCCAGATGACACAAACTCATAATGCTTCCAAGAAACAATGAGATCAAGAAATAATTTTTAATGGAACAACAATTGCTAATTCTAGCTGTTCACTAGAATTACTTTTAAGACAAAAAGCTGTCTCCGGACTGTTGTTTTTTCAGAACATTATCATGCTGCCAGGTTGAGAGTTGAGAATTTTATTATTTGCTCTTGATAATTTTATGATCTGTTTGAACACAGGACTTACAAAACCTGTGATTCCTTTACCTGCAAAGATTCTATGTTTTAATCTTGCTTCTAGTTATTTAACATCTGTAACAATGCTTTAGTTCTCTTGAGATGAGACTTCTTTTGATAACGCTGGAGCTCGGAGAGCCAGCATTACTCCTCCTAACATCTTTTCCCAGGGAGACATTTGGGAGCTGTAAAAGCTAACTCTGTTGCTTTCTGCAAACAGATAGACCACAGAGCGTTTGGCTTCATGAAGCATGAAGACATTTTGTTTACTAGCACTTTACAGACTACTTAGTGTACATTCACAGATGTACAAGTATCAACCCAGAACACTTTTTTTTTTACTTTAAAAAAAAAAAGTGGCTAAGCCAACCCACTGTTCCTCCTTACCCTGTTCCTTGGAGCTAGATTACAAAACAAAATCGGGATCTCCTCTGCCCAGAGCCTTTAGCCAGATCAGATGTAAGATGGCTACAGCTGTTTGCTATTTGTGTATAACAGAACAACAACAACAAACCACCGCATCTGACTTGCCCATAGAAAATTCTGTCTTTCCAAACTGGAAATGAACAAGTCAACAAAATAATAAATAAAGAAAAATGACAATTTCTTTGGACTTTGAGAACCTTTCAACAAAGGCCTTCTGACACATTACTATGGAAAATACATAGTCATAGAAATGAAATGTGGCACAGTCATTAAGTTAAAAAGTTTGCTGTCAAAAAAGTGAAGAATATTCTTAAAAGCTCTACATTTCATATAGCAGAACGAAGGCATTTAAGGACCTGTACTAAGACAATTTATTTTATGTATTTATTATAGAAGATGATGGAATATAACATATGTAACTTAACTGTCATTTAGAAGGTATACATTTTAGGAGCTCAAAAATATGGGCAGTTTGGGAAAAGGTTCTGTATAATTTGATACTGCAATGTGAACCATATCCAAGACTTGCAATGAGCACAGCTAAATTGCCAGAGGGGAACATTAAATAAAACAAGATGAAGCATTATCACCCCATTTAATTCTTTGTCTTGCTAAAATGAACAATAAATAAAGTATACTTCATATATTTTAAGGGAAAAATATAAACTATACAGGCAGTTTAAGATTCAGTATTTTACAAAAAGACACAGTTGTAACAGTGGGAAATGAAACGTGACTACATCAAAACCACATTAAAACTGGCAACAGCTCTTGCAAAACTATTAAAGCATCTATTCTGTTGCTCCATGCACGCTCTAGTCTGTTGAGATGAAACTTCCCCTATTTCTGAAGTAAGAAAAAAGGAAGTAGCTTTTGACAGCTTTCATAAAAAAGCTGTACAACATCATCCCTGTTTAAGTAAAATTGTTATAGAAACCAATTCATATGGTATGAACGTAATTCAAAAAGAATGGGAAATTTAGAATTCTAAAGGGAAGTTATTGCTTCCTTACGTACATATCTTTAAAACAATTTAACAGAAACCAGCTGCAGACAGCAACCAAAAAAAAAGAGAAATCAATATAGTTATGCCAGTGTCTTTCAGCTCTCTAATGTAAACAAGTTATTTTCAAGTCAGTTCTACAATGAACTTTATTAATTACAAAATTCACGAAGATGATGTAGGCTATTTAATACTTATACAGTCTGTGACTTGCCAGTAGTTTTCTTGTGAGTCTTAAGTAATGACCCTAAAGCTACATACCATCTCATGAAAACAAAGTGAAATCTTCTGACATGCAAGTTCAAAAGGTTGCCTCACACACAGTTTATAATGACCTAGCTATCTTTGTGCTGCAAGTATGACATCTCAAGAGATGAGAAAGAGCCATCTGAATAAACATTTGGTATTCCTTGAAAATTGGCTATTCAAGTGCCACAAAAATAGAGTCTTGTGTTCTGTAAGTAAACTTCATTCGTATTCAGCACACTAGCGGAACATGTTGTTTCTGATGTTGCCTTTCAGATTAATTGTTTGGTTTGTTGGGGTTTTTTTGTCTTTTTTTTTTTTTTAATTGGTGAATTTAAACAACTAAACAATTAAGAAAACTGACTAGTGTGAGAAACTGTATGAATGCCAATCCTATTATTTATCAGCCAATTTAAAAAGAAATTTTAATTTAGAAGCATGCAGCTGATGATAATCTTTTTCAAATTCTGATACATTTTTTGCACTTGCTGCCTGCCATTTTACTGATTAGGGTAATTCATTCAGAATTTTACCTTATATGCTAGTGATAAATACAAATGGCCATAGGAATAATTGCATTACTTGATAAAATTATTAAAAACAAATACAGATAAACAAAATCAAGATAAAATACTTCAACTCTCTTTGCAGAGCTTAATGCACAAAATACGCAATGGGAAAACAGTTGCTTTACTCAGACTTTTGCAACTAATGAACTTGTGTGCTTCTATTGGTAAAAGATTTTCATGCAATGTAGGAACAATGTTGCTCCTCCAACAGAACAGAACCGCTGAGTATCATGATAGTTAAACACTGCAAACAGTTAAACACACAAGATATTCAAGAGGAAGTACTGTTCTTATCTCTTAATAGTGTGGCAATGTTACTTTTAATGGAATTATGAAAGCTTTATTTTGCCCACGTCCCCAAAAACATCATGGCAGAAATGAAGATGCACCAGCATAGCTGTTAGATATGAAGTGGGTTTCTTTTTGACAAGACTTCCCACTTTCTCCTACTGCTCCTTTTATCTCATGTTTATTTTTTTATCCTTTCATTAGGCTGAAGGCTTTTTGAAGCAGAGGGTTATCTTTTGTTGTGTATTTGTACAGTGAGAGGGAATGTAGAATTCCATTCCTTCTGGAAAATTATCTAACCTGTTTCTTGCTTCAAAACACTCTGCTCCCTCTGAAAATCAATTCAGTTTCTGTACTTTCCTTGTACAGGCAAATTTAGTTTCACATAAGAAGTCTTATGAAATTTTCATTCTTTTCCAGCAGTTATGTAGCATACGTAAAGTAGAGAAACAAATCACCACCTGAAACAAAACTGGGAACACAGGCTTTTAGTAGATTTCCAGTTAAAAATCTGTCTACATAACAAAATTCTTCTTGCATGTATGTCAGTGATGCAAAGGGACAGAACTAGCGGCTTATAACAATACCAACAGCAGCATTTAGCAAAACTGCCTTTTTATCAGTACCGTTGCTAACAGCAGATGATTTATACAACAGAAGTACATCTATTTTTCCTTTTGTCCTGACACAAATCATTCATCTGACATACCTTAACAACTTCTGAATATCAATACGCCACCTTAACGCTTCCCTTTTATAGCTATTTAAGCCAATGCTGACACTGTCCTGTCATTTTTCCCTTACATCAGCACTGTCACTTGTCTGGCCCTCCCGTGAGCTGGTCTGGGGAGCCAAGAAGATTACATGCTCAATCAGCTTTTGGGTGGTTTAGTTCCTTGAACCAGATCATCATAGGGTTGGCAAGCATCAGACCTGTCACAGGGAAGGAGGTGGGAATGGGAATACACTGGCAGAACTCCGGCTGCATTGACTTGCCTCGTTGGAAACTGTTGTGGAAAACAGTCATGGTAAAGACCCAGCCACTCATTATTCGAAAGTCGCTTCTGTACTTACAAAAGCTACTGAAATGCACCACTTTGAGAAGATGTGTTATTGACTGTTTCATTTAGTATCACAGTTCCATACTGGTTTAGTGCTTTTCAGAGATCCAAAAGAATCTCCTTCGTATTGCATTGGCTCAAAGGTGAGGTCCCATGATGGGCCACTGAAGTCTAAGAAGTTACAACAGCATCAATAAACATGGAAACAGACATCACAAATAGGAGAATTAAGTCTGTACACTAGCTCATTTTTGTATTTGACTTTTAAATGCTAGGGGAGATGTGTGGTTTTTTGTTTGTTTTTAGTTAAGTGTAACAAGTTAAGTTAACGTACAACTTCTAGGGTTATTAAGCTGACCAGAACATCTAAGTGTGCTAGTAACAGACAGCTTAAAGTTCTGGCTACAGCCAAAAGCAAAGAGGCATTTTCAGGCACCCCAGCTATCCCTGTCAATCAATAGGAAACACTTGACAGTATTCTTGTTTATATGGTGATCTGTAAGCTTTCAGACTTCCCACCCCAGGGAGATCAAAAAGCAGACAGTGCTTCCTTCTTTCAGGTTACTTATAAACTCGGTTAGTGCACCTTCACTAGTAGTAAATAGTTGGAAAGGGTGAAAGAGTAAAAACAAGCTTGGCTTAACTCTAAGGGTACCCATTTCTCCATGTTACCAGAATGATTCAAGTTTGTTTTGGGGATAATTCCTGTTCAAGCGCTTCTGACCATACTTCCCAGTGATGACCACAGTTAAAAGTTTTCACAGTGTAATGTAGTTGCACAGACCAATGGTTCTGACCCATGACTACCCAGCACTGAAAAACAGAACAATTTGCCTGAATGGTGAACTGAAAGATTTGTGGCATCCGCAGAAGTTGAGCAAGTAGGACAATGAGAGGAGGACAATTAAAATCATTAAAGGGTCAAGCAGTTGTCTTATAAAAATCAGACTAAAAAGGCTGGGCCTCTTCAATTCAAACAGGAAAAGCTGAAGGTGGGGCAGGAACATGACTGAACTTTATAAAATAAAAAAAGGCAGCATAGGAATTGCATAAAGCCTGATTGAAACAAAGGCTGTGAAGGAGATGAGGGCTTACTGCAACATGCTAATTCTTGCTGAAGCACTCAATTGACATTTCTCCAGTAAGGTTTTACTGCCTTCTGATTACAGAGTATTAACTCTTTGGCTGGTGAAGCAGTGCTTAGAAATACAAGTGAAAAGTCATTTTCTGTAATGTGAAATCTAGACATGTGCTAGCGAAAAGCTTTGGGTTTACAGCATAAATCTGTGTCAGGACAACCATTACCTAAAGATAAAGAAAGAATACATTCCTGTGCAAAAAGTCTTGCCAAGTTATTACTGTATCATTAACAAAGTTACAATAACTTCCCTCAGAACACTGTTTTCTGAATCATGGTTATGACTAAACATTTCTAGAGACAAAACCCAGTTCCTTAAAGTTCTCCTTAAACAAAAAAAGTCTCGGATCTAAAATGCTGTTCAGTGAAGAAAGTCAAGGGGCAGTCTTCTCGAATTCATTACCAAGTTTGATGGATTCAAAACCAATTCTGCCTTAGCATGAGGATTCCCCATTGCTTTCATAAAAAGCAAAACAATTTTGATGTAGGCACAACTTAAGTTCTAGGGTAATGGTTCCCCCCAAAACTTCAGCAGACCGTACAGTTGTCCTTCCACTCTCTGCTCACCCACTCATTTTGAATTACTGCATTAATGCAGCTTTAGAAAAATTCTTTCCGAAAATAATAAAATCACATTATTTGTCATGGCCTCTCTCAGTTTCAGATTTTCTGAAACAAGAACCAACACACTAATTTTTAACATTGACACTTTAAGGTAACGGTCACTTAGTCCTCTGTAGTAAGGACAGATTTAGCAAATTTTAAATACTAATCAGTAGATTGATTTGGCTGTTGTAGTATGATCCTACTTTTTCACATCTTCATATTCTTCTTCATAAGAAAAAAATCGTATCATAGGATAGCATGCTTCAGGTAATCAGAATCTTCTTAAAGCCAGATTTTGGGTGGAACTTGATTCAAGCATGAATCTATGCTTGAGCAATTTCTTGCTCTAGGCTGTAAGTAATTAACTAAATAGAAAATGGTTCAAAAATATAAACAGAGCTACGTAAAGGGGAAAAGTTTTGTGTCTTTCTCTTAGCTTCCAAATCACCACTCATGCTTAGCTGTTTTACATTAACCTCTCTATATAAACTCATGCAATCCCACAGAATACTGCGAACCAGTCTTAACGCAGAAGAGTAAAAATAAACAAGAAAAATCTATAACTTTAATATTGCAACTTGCTTTTACATAGTTAGAACTGCTTTAAGAAACAGTATGTACTCCTAAAACCAAATATGATAGTTTAAGTAGGTGCATTAAATATACGAAGAATCTTCCATTACTATTTTATTGTGAACTTTTTGCTTTAGGTAAATCTTGTGTTGCATGTACTTTAGTTGGTTTGTATCATGAACATAGAGCACATTCAACAGAAAATTTGAAATTACAATGGAAAATTAACATTTACAGTAAAGCCTTAATTTTTTGTTGAAGTATGAATACCATTGCAGAGTGGTTTGAGGTAGCCTACTAGCTTTCAGCGAACATTACTTAGCCAATTTTTATTGCTTGACATCTTTCAAACATACTCTGCAAGTACTAGGTCTTCTTTCTCTCTAAAAGGATTCTTTTCCATTTCTGACTGGAAAAAAAAAGTGTTTCCACATGCCATATTTGAGACATACTTGACAGTTAGAATTTCTTTTAAGCATTCCATACTGTAATCATGTTATAAAGCCATTACAAATGACTTAGAGGGAGTTACAATACGTATTTTACATGAGTTTGGAGAAAAATTATAAAACATCATGCATTTTTTTTACTCTCTGCTATTAATTGTCTGCTTTGTTTTCTAACTGCAAATTTCATGGCTTTTCCATCACTAAACATTGAAAACCAGAACAATCCAAACAGTATCAAATGAAAAGACAGCACAAGCATTGTATTTGAGCAGCTACTGTAACGTAAGAAAATAGGCAAAAGAAGTGAGACAGTATGAATTAATCAATTCTGTGTACAATCTGAATATAATTAAAGATTACTGGCGGAACACAAAGAAGCAAAGACTGTAACAGTATTCACAAATGACACTTCTGGCACCAGGGTCTCAAGGAATGCATTTAAGATCTCAAACCAGGAAGTTTAATTACATGCTGCCTCTTTTACACAGACACAACTGTCACTGAAGGAGAAATGAAGTTTATAATCTTATGAGATTCTCAAAACGTGGGTCATGGACCATGAAATATGTAAGGCCCATTCATAAATGCACACAATTCAAAAAAAAAAAAACAAAACAAAAACATCAAACCCAAACTGGGGATTGGGACATTTGCAAATACAAACCAAACAAATTATTTCTTCAATATTATTTATGGGGCAGTCAAAACTAGAATTTGAGTCATCACCAAGAGAAACTTGTGAACTACTGCTCTGCAACAATAGCATGCATTGCTGCTTGGAGGATTGTATTACTGGAGGACTACTTCCCTGCCAAAGATTAAGCTCAAAAGGTTTAACAAATTTGTCTACAAGACCTGTTTTGTAGACAAAACCTGTGGGGTTTTTTTACCCACAAAACAGTACTTTTTTTTAGCTCTTATATCAGAATAATTTAATTAAATAGATTGCATCTGACTTAGATATGAAGAATTATTTCATCAACTTAGAACAGCTTAAAGAAGCTTCATTCTGCAGTCTAGTTGACAACATTATAATCACATTTAGCTTATGCCTGAAATGCAAAGTTTTACTCTCCAGACAAGAAACCAGCAGTCCAAAGCACTTACACAAATAGTTAGCTAAGAAATATGAAATATCACGTAACATGAATAAAATTAGGAACTTTTATAAACATAGATAAATAGAATCAAATAATGATTTCCTATTTACTTAGAGTTTTAAACGGTTTATATAACTGTGCTCACACCTTGGAAAAGATGACTGCCTTACCAAGGAGTGATCATGAGCATTCTATATTTATCCTCCACAAACTCGTCTGTAGTCTTAATTCTGAATGCAACAGACAGACAACAGATTACTCATAAATTAAGTATTGTGATGCTGATTTTAAGACAAGTGACTTATAGATGTCCAAAAAGTGAGACACTAAACACGTGCTATACTACTTTAGAATGTTTCCTTGCTATAGACAAAATGGAAAGGAGATACTACCTTCTGCAAATAGACATTTAAAACAAGAAAATTATCTCAGTTTACAATCTACAGATGACTTTCTTGCACTACCCATTTCCTCAGAAAACTTAACTAGAGTGACAATAGGTGTGAAGAACTCTGTAAAGATTTCCTCTTGACACATTTCCCAGAGTTTAAAACAGTGATACTGCCTTTTCCTTATCTGGTATCTTCAACATGCTAAAACTGCAATAGTGTGAAAATAAAGATAACATTATAGAGCAACTCACCAAGCTGATCAGCAAGACTAAAATCGTTTGTCTTCTACTAACCGTCACACATCTTTTTTCATCTAAACCATACATAGCACCCTAAATTACTCAGGCTACTCTTACAGAAATTACTGTTCTTAGCAAGCTTTAGGTAAAGTTTTAGTTCTCTTTTGCTTAGACTAAATATTTAAAATCAAACATTGACATCTTATACATTAGTCTCTTGAGAGTAAATCAACCCTCTTCTCTCTACTAATGCCTCTATGGCTAAACAAAGCAACATGGCATTTAAGTGAATATTATTAATTCAGATCTCCTGAGGACAACTGCACTATTTTACTGCTCCAGTTTAATCAGAGGTCAACTTATATAGTCAATTATGAATGAAAATAGATTAGAACAAAATATATTTAGTATAGCAAACAATTTTAATCAAAATTGCCAAGAGTTCTGCACTGGGTCATACTTATGTATTAAAATTCAATTTAGGACATTTTCACCTGCTTTTTCTCTCCAGGTCTAGGCTTATGGCAGAGTCACACATGAAACTGCAGGTTCACGAAACACAGTATTTGACTGGAAATTTTCAAACAGAAATTTATTTTCCAAGTAGTACCAAACATACAGGATTTCAGATGAACTCAAGCAATATCCTTCTGCAGGCAATTGTACCTTTTATATAGGAATGTACATGAGTTCAAACAGTTCTAACAAATTCTTCTAAAGAATCAGTGGAGCTAATGACACCAAGTAAGTCAAAAGACAAAACCCAGCCTATAGGTGCTTCAGCTTGGATATTAAGTAAGTGGCCAAAATCTATTCCTATGAGTGTTAAGTTACACATGTAAAAGATAACCACTATAGCAAGCAGCATGATACATTAGTATCATTACGATAACTCAAGTTGCAATATCCAACTGTAGGAATTATTTAGAACAATGTGCTGGAAGGCCAGAGAAACTAGGAAATATAAATTCTCCTTGCTCTGCCCTGATTTTGTTTTCAGGTCAGACTAATTAAAGTATTTTCTAGGAATAGAAAATAAATTATGATGTTAGTGGTATGCAAAAAGTACTTCTAAGCAGCAACCAATTGTCAGTTCATATTTTAGCATTAAAAAGAGTTAAGGCCACACTATCATTAAATGATATAATTGGTCCAGTCTTATTAAATCACTATTTAAAAATTATATTTGTTTCTACCCATTGTAGAAGATGTTAAGGCAAAAACAAGCTCCCCTGTAAGTCATATAGGTACCTTACAGGTAAGATTGTTTTAAATACAGAAACAAAAGCTTAACTTAAATGAAGCAACATTGTTAATTTATTGAAGAAATGCTATTATTGAAAGTCCACTATCATTAGCCAGAGATGAGTTTGTATTGGCCACTATTGCAAATATAAGTATAAATGAATAATTAATGTAGTTGTAATTTTCAGAAGATAATGCATGTGGGTAATGCTGTTCACCATGATTATGGCTATCAGCTTCCACAACATTTCTTCTCTGAACCTAAAGAGAAAGCAGAACAGGCTTTTTAACCAAGCACCAGTTAATTGCTGAGAGTTGGAAAACTTGTCTTCGAACTTTAGATGAAGTACAGATATTTGATTTTCCAAATTCCTGTGAGAATCTTGTATACACAATGCTTCCAACATCTTAGATTCAGGGTAATAAATGAGATATTATAAACAGGTAGAATATTCCAATTCAAACTAAGAAGCATGAAGGCAATTCACAACCAGACAAATACAAAGGATTCTCTAATAATAATTTGCCAATTTCTATTAAAATATATATACACCATATATTCTCTCTATAAACATATACCATACACAGATACCCTGTATCTTACATAGTATACTGCCACATATATTCTACTGCTATAGAATCTGTTCCCGCAGAAGACTTAAATTAGTATATCTGTACAGATGGTTGCCATAATTATCATAATGATTGCCAAAAGGCCATGATTTTCTTGGAGGAGTATCCTCTAGTGAAGGGCTCAGAGACGACACCAACTAAACACTAGGAAAGTGCCCTTCTGCAATGTAAGTGTTCTTATATGAGTGCACAAAATGTTCTTGCTACCAAAAAAGGCTGACAAATTTTACTGAAATATAGTACCAGCACTTTATTTCATTCGGTTAACTTCGGAAGATACCTGCTTTTTAAGTAGTTATGTGCATCTATATGACAAAGATTCTCAATCAGGAACTTCAGCAAGAAAGAGCCACAGAACACATTAGTTAAAGGTCTGTTTTCACACTATCTGAACATTAACTTCTGAGAATTTAGGAAGCAGCTTAAAGCTGATGAAAGTCTTCACATGGTTACTTAAAATGACTATGTTTAACACTTACTTATACTGATTTACCTTAAAGCAATGTTTACTATGTGCACTGAACCGGTATTTGATACAATAGGGCAATATAACACACAATAGAGTAACGTGATATAATAATGTAACTAATTTCTAAAGCAAAATCATTGTAATTAACACTAGGAGTCCAAGATCTTTCAGGAGACTTAACCTTATCAAATCAAGAGCAGTTTCAATCTCTCAATCTTTCTCTTAAAAAAA
>VYXH01010645.1:1032021-1091515 GCA_013397275.1 Burhinus bistriatus | reverse complement strand
AAAAAAAAAGAAAGAAAGAAGGGAAAGAGTAGTTTGAGATCTAAATGCCAAATTTTCAATATTCAAATGAGCCCCCAATGCTAATATTATGCTTCTTCAGTGGCTTTCAGAACACCAGCAACCCATTCAGTAAGTCTAAATAACCCATGAAAGGCAATTAAAAAAGACTGGAAAAAAGTCTATCATCAGCAACCTCGAAATTCTCTTTACAAGGGCCATCACCGGATACTGAAGTACTGCAAGGGTCTGTAAGTTGCAAAAGGATGGAAAACTACACCATTACTCATTAGCCAAGAGGAAAAAGAAAAGAAAACAGTCTAAAAGTGGCCTCTTTGAAGAGGCTGAAAAGGCCTAGAATGAAAAGTCCTATACAACCATAAACCTTTGCTATCAGCAGTCTGCAGTTACATAGCTCCTCTGTTCATGAGAGACTTCCAACAGCAGTAGAAACACTCAGAGTACTTCTAAACATTATTTAGAAATTAGTGAATACAAATGTATGAATGGTCAGAGCTAAGAAAGCTTTAGAAAACTAGAACAAACAGCTCCAATAAGCTTTTCTAGTAATTTCACTAAGTTATTTAAAAAAATAAGCAAAACCCTTGTACTTGATTGGGAAGAAGGGGAATGGATCACAAGATTGAATCACATACAAAACTAGTTATCACTAGACATAGCATTTTTTATGTAAATAACTTAATCAGCTAGGCTTCATAATACTGTCACAATCATTTAAGAGTTGATTGAGTTTTTACTTAAATATTTGATACTTTCTCCAGAAGACAAATTACACAACTAAACCAAATACTTTTCTACACAAAATCATACAGTACTAATCTAACCTATGTTTTATTAGAAGTCCAAAGTATACAGAGCCTTATTTATTCGGCAATTCCATTTTATCATGTATCTGCCAAAACCCTGTCACACACTGACTCCTAGGATCTAAAACAAAGGCAAATGTAGTTTTGGCAAATGTAACTGACGTGGGGTTTTTTTGTAAAAAACAAAAAAAGAACCCCACCACACAAAAAACTTAAAACCCCCAACCCTCCCCACTTACATTACTTAAAGACAAAGTCTTCAAAAGCTGACAGTTCTGTTTTAGTTTATAGTCTTGATCGAAAATTTGAGAAGGTATTGAATGGCTATTCATGCAGTTTCTCATTTGAGTTGTACACCCAAGAAAGAACAACCTAACACACCCTTGCTTTCAAAACAGTTTCTTGCCAAGCATGCTCAGATGAAGGAAGACAAGTACAGTTCGTATCTGTGTGCAATCCTTGTTCTCAAACTAGATGGAACCAACACAAATGCTATTGAATACATGCAGTAGGAGACTTTTTTTTTTTTTTAATGGAAATTTTTTGCCAGGAATACTAGTACCTGTGAATTTTCACGTGTTACATTCACAGAGTTTACCACTGTAACTGCATGCGTAATTCTGACTACTACAATTTTTAAAATGGGATTTAATTTTGAAAAAATCAGTTTCAGCAGTTAACACTTTGTCACTTCACATTCAGAAATAAATCTCAAAGTGAAAAATCATATCCAACTGGAAAAAAATTCTCTTCTTGTACACAAAGTACACTGAAATGCAGAATTTACCGGTTGTCTGGCTCAGACACCTTCCTCTACAGACTATTGCTAATACAGACACGCCTACAGATGAGTAAGAAGTGAGAAGAGGTTTGAGAACGGGAGGGGAAATGCATGTGGGGGAGGAGGAGAACACATGCAGTATTGTGTCTTTGAGGCTTCCCCAGTCATCTCTATGGGACAGAGCATTATATTCACAAAAAGGGAATCAAAACTCCGCTATAAAGTTTAAAGAAAATTTTAATTGCAAATGCTGTTAAAGACAACATTATGTTTTTATAGTCACCAAGCTTTATGACATAGCACCTGCAGACATATTTCCCAGTCATTTTAGTAAAAAAAAAAAAAAAAAGGCAAACAAAAAAACCTCTCCTCTTCCACACTGACATACATGAGAACCACCATCTAGACAATGTATTAAACCAACATCAAAATGAACTAGATGCTCTTAAAATAAAACACTGACAAATTGCTAGGGGAAAAAAAACCCAAACCAGTATTCTGAACTAACTGTGGTACTTTTGCTCAAATTTACAAAGAGGTAATGTCACAGTAAAATAAAATCTAAAATAGCTTCTACCAAAAATAGCACAGGTTTCACGAGTACCCAGATTCATAAACTCTCAAATGCAGTACTCTAAATATAAATGTTTCTCGACCAAATTAGCTTTCAGAAATACTGTAAATACTATTCTTTCTCACACTATTTTCCTAGTCTCAAGAACCTGCTTCAGTCTCAATTCGTGTCAGTTCCCCAATTATCTCATGCTTATCCTCCATGATGTTTTTTCCACACTAGCCCTGAACGAAACGTGGAGCATTAACGCCCTTTTAGAAAGAGGAAAAGTAGCTAAAGACACGCCTGAAAGCTACAGTCTTGTCAAATACTGGCAGCATTATGTCTAAGTCATCGTACCCTGCTTGATAAATTCTAGATAAGCATCCTTAAAAACACTACTTACACCAGTATACTTAAAAACTTAAAGATCAAACAACTGAGAGAAGTTAGGAGAGCCACAAGAGGAATTCTGCCATGTAAAGACACAGCTATTTAATTCAATTCCACATGGAACAGATAGGAAAATGCCCATTAAAGGCGACGCAAGCTTGGCCCTATAAACTTCACGCGAGGCACCCAAGTCAATTTTACTGTTCATGGGCTTCCTTCCGAACAGAAACTTTAAAAAAAAACCAAAGTATGAACATCGCACCTAAGAAAATACAGTTTTTGTAAGACCAGAAGCCATACTGTCCACGAGTTCAAAAAACCAAAATACAGGAGAAGCGAGCGATTCAGCAAGGGGCAGGGTGGAGCAGAAGGCGGGACAATGACCTAATAGGTCTTTTCTATCTTTAGTTTCATGAGCCTCCGTGGCCAAGAGGCGCCTGGATCACACGCTCTGCTCCCCAGCCGGCACACCACGGGGACCGGGGACAGGTCGGGCGCTTACCTGCCCGACGAAGTTCTCCGGAAACTCGATGCTGACAACAGGTATCCCAAGGTGACAGAGCTTTAGAGAGCACTCAACTCACAAGCAATCCTACAAGCCAATTTTTAGCTACGAGCAATACCACAAGTGCTGCGAGCTGCCCGCTTGCCCTTACCTTGAACACTTTTCCGAAAGCCCCATCTCCCAGCTCTCCTATGATTTCCCAGAACTCCTCAGGGTTCAAATCCCTCTTGACGTGCTCGTATTGTTTCTTCTTCTTCTCACCACCCAGCTTGAAGATCTTACGAAAGTTGAAGAAGGACATTTTTCCTCCTGCCGAGGGAGGCCACCCTCCAGGCGACCAGGCGGCGGCAGGGGGCGGGCGGCGTCTGGCGGTGCCCCCTCAGCCCGCCGTGACCATCCGGGGCGGGCGGTGCTGCCGGGCGCGATCCCCACAAGGGCCGAGAAGTCCTCACGCCGCCTGTGGAACCGTCACCGCCGGGGGCCGTAGGGAAACAACACCCCGAGATCCGCCCCCCCCGGAGCCCCCCAGAGGGGCCGGGCCCTCAACGCCAGCCGCAGCGGTCCTCTCCCGCGACGGGCTCGGCGGTCTCTGCCTACTCGGCCGGGCCGATGACCATCGCGTCAGCAACAAGTGCCGGGCTCCCTCCTCGGGACGGGCGGCTCGGCGGCGACGGCGGGCGGGGCGCAGGACGGAGCCTGAGGAGAAGAGGGGCGGCGAAGGGATTCCGGCTGCCACTGGAAGCGGGGGGAGGCAGCGGCCACCCCTCTGCCCGCCGAGGAGGACTGGGCGGATGTAGGGAGGGGAGGGGGCTGCCCCGCTCCTGATTCTCGGCCGGTGCCCTCACGGAGCGGGGCCCCGCGGCGTCCCGGGGTGGCTGAGCGGAGGAAGACGACGCTCCCCTAGCCGGTCTCTCTCCCGCTCGCTCCCCCGCCCTCTCGCGGANTCGCGCCCCGGCCGCCGCCGCCGCCACCGCTCCAGCGCACGCGCGCCACCGCCGCCTCCCGCGCATGCGCACGCGCCATACCGACGGTCCCGCCCCCGCCCAACGGTTCGTCGCCGGCAAAGGTGGGAAAGAGGCGGGGCTTTCCCCTTCCCACGTGACACGGCCGCGGCGGCGGGAGCCAATAGGAGCGCGCCGAGGCCTCGGGCGGGTAAGTTGGTGTCTGGCCCCAAGATGGAGGGGGGACGCTCCCTTCCCCCTCACCTTCCTTTTCCTCAGGGTCTTGGAGGCAGCGTTTGGGGTGGACGAGTTCTCGTCCTTCCCTCCTGTTTTTCCTGGGGGTTGGCTGCATTTTCGCAGTTGGAGGGGGGAGAGGGAAGTGACTTTTCCCTTTCGTCCTCTAGTAGCCGTTATGGGCGGGGCTGCGTGGAAAAGGGATCCCTTACCCTCTACTGCGTTCCCTATCCTGAGCGACACCACACCCTGCTCTTTTCTTATTTCTCCTCAACTGTCCCGCGCAGGGAAGATCTCCCCAGCCCTGTGGCGGAGGATGATGTTTCCTCGGTAGGGGGACAGCTTCCTTTCAGGGCTGACTGGGCACCCTGAGTTCCTCTTTGCAGCACAGGTAGGCTCCCTCCTCCCCCCGCATTGCTCCCAGGTCTGATTGTGGGACCTGAAGGGGATATGAGGCCCTTTTTGTCTGCCAGGAGCGTTGTGATGGCAGGTGGTGTCTCCTGGAGGGTTTGAGCTTGGGAGTGGTTCTTTGAGGAAGGTGTTGGTAGAAAAAGGCGATGTTGGAAGACTTTCTTTTGTTTGTGGGCCAGTGCTGTTTGTAGACCTGCTACTAGTTTGTCACAGCATTCACTCATGGCGGGATGTGATGTTAATGTGCTGCACGTTTGGTATCTTGTGAGAGATTTAATCCGTGGGACAGCCTTGAATTTCCTTATCTCACAGCCTTCTCTTCATCTCATCAGCCTGAAGTATGATTGTATTTTAATAGTTGTGGTGTTTATATGCCACCAAGTGTGTGGTATTTCTTCACGTGAAAGCAAGAGGCATGCCCATTGCCTGGATAAGGAGCAATTAGCAGGCATCTTGGAGTCAAAGTTTTAGGCTGTGATGGGAGGCAGGAAGTCGATCTTGCAGTTAAGGAAACGATGTGAGACCTAAGAGATCTGACAGTGAGACAAACGCCCAGTGAAAATCATGGAGCGCCTCATCCACATTTAAACCTATGTGCCTGCAGTTACCATTACTTTGAACTGTATTATAAGCTTCTAAACATCAAGCCTCTGGTGTGCATCATTCCTCAGACCATTTTATTAGCGTGACAGTAGTTCGGTATCTAAGGAGGGTAGTCCGTGTGTAAACTCAATAATAATAACGAGGCATTGAGATGCACCAGTTATGGGGATCATATGGCAACCTTGGCAGTCTCTTTGAAAGAAGCATGACTTTAAGGAATTGAAAGTGCTGGGCTGAGTCAAGAAAGGGATTTCGGTAAAGGAGTTTTCTAATAATACTGGTGTTTGTAGTAATGAAGATTAGAAAGGTGGTTCAGAAGGATGTAAAGGCATAGAAGTAGCCTGGAACTGAACTTTGCATCATGTGTTAATGATGGTTTTTTAGCTGGAGCATGCTGGAGTAGAAGCCTTTTAACAATATGTTGGCATTCTATGTTGAGTAATTAGTGGTGCTAATAGTATTTATAGTGTACAGGAACATGCTGTGCTAGACACTGTACTGCTACAGAACAAGGAGATGGCCCCTGCCTCAAAGAGTTTATGCATCAAACAAGAATGTTGTGTCATGAGTTAACTTCTTTAATCTGTATAAAATCAGTTTCAAGGGTAGTACTACTCTATGAATAGAGAGCCTTTCAAGTACTCTTGCTAACCTAATAGCAGTCCTGATTTGTTGTACTAATCAGCATTTGTTGTTCACAAATGATCTTGGACTTTATGGTACCTTTATACTGACAGCTTGGCCACAAAATGTAAAACTGTTGAGGAGGATGTTAAAGCTGAGCCTGATTATGTGTTTAAGGGTAATGCCAAGAAACAACTGCAATCCAAATAAACTATTTTCCTTTCTCCTATATGATCTGGCTGGCAAATAGTTTGGATTAAATATAATAACAAAGAAAGTGATTGATAAGGTTTCTCCAGTGTTACCAGCAGCAATTTAGCTTCTGGAATCTTAATTTTTAAAATTCAATTTCTTTTTCGTCTCTGTAATACCTTTTTTTTTTGTGCCCCTTCAAGTGGGATGATAGCTTTGATTTGTACATTAAAATAAAATGATGGCTTTAATAATAATTTTCTTTTATTTTTTAAATTGAAAATTTTTATTTTAACTTGCTTTCCCTTGGATAAAAAGCGCTTTAGGACTAACTTCCATCTGGTTCTTTGAACTGACTAATCAATAGAGGCTGGGGAAAAAAAGAAATCCAAACCCATAACATGAAATCCTTGTATCTAGGCAGGATTAGCTTTTCTTCAGCCTCAGGGTTAATGTCATAGGGCAGTGGGGGGCGGAGGGGGTGTATGTGTGTACGTCAGAGTTTGTGATAATAAGTGGAAATAAATACAAAACTAAAAGAAAATTTCTTGAGCTATACGTGAACAAATGTAGTTGAGTTGGCTTCCTTAATAAGGCTGGCAGTTATGGGACTGGGATACCAGGGCCTGGCTCTTTCTCAGCTCTATTGAAAAATGAACTTTTGACTATAAGTAGCTCACATGCAACATTTATGTAACGTATCAGTTTTCTTTGAACATGTGTGTGATAAAACAGGTTCACTCAGAACAGAACAGGGACACTACTGTCATCCTACCAATGACTAAATGTTAGTAGGTACTACAGATTTGTTTCTTTAGACTTTTATAAAGATAGTCTTCCTGTTCCAGAGAACTTACGATTCATATAATGTTGAAAATATAAGATGAAAGGCTGGCACAAGAAAGGAGCAGTTAATCTAGTGATAAAGTTTTGCTTTTAACTTCTTTGTTTTTTTGCTTACTCTTTAACAAGTAATTCAAGATAAAAACATATCTGAAAAGGAAAACTGTGGCTCAGTCTCAATTTTTCTTTCACTTTGGAGTTACAGCTTGTCACTCAATCCTAAAAATAAACTCCGTAAGGTGAAGGTTAAGTGCTAGTAGCGAATCCTTCCCAATTTGCACTGACTTCCTGGTATAGAGGGGGCTGTATGAAGTGTGCTTTTTCGCGTGTGGCTCCCCGCCACCCCCCCACCCCCCCCCAGTAGCAGGACTTTTTAGCAACTGTAAATGCTTCCAGATGGTAAGGATAAAAAGGTGAGTTATAAGTATATTAAAATTTCTCCTTCAGGAATTTAATGAAATGCTTTTTGAAAATGTAATGCTTCCTTAAAATGTCAAAGTAAAGATGTTAAAGAACTATCTTTGTTGTGCATCAAATATACTGGCTTAAAAATAGCTGTAACTTTTTACTGCAATCTTTTTCATCTCTTTGAGATTTAGAAGTCTTCTTTATACTTTCTGCTGCTTAATATCACCATCCTTTCACAGTGACTTCATTGCTTGCACTTGCTACTGTTCCTAATTCCCTCTTTAAGTCTAATTCTGTTTCATTTAAACTGCTCTGCTTCAGTTTCTCCTCACTGAAAATAAACACTTGCTTCAGAAATTTGAAGTGTGTTCTTCACAGCATATATTGCCCTTTCACTGCAGTCCTACATCCTGTCTTCAGTTCTTTCAAAATATTTAATGGTATATTTTTATATTATCTTGACTTTCTGTCCACCCACGCTTTCACTGATCTCCTCCAATCTTCTTTCTGATGTTTGAGTTCATTGAACTGCTGTAAGGTCACAGGTGGCTTGTTCATGGTTAAATCTGAGGCATAATTCTTGTTTCATCCATCTTAATCTGTCTGTCACCTTTGGTACTCAACACTGTCCCTTCTGTTTTCTTTACTTGATGTATGTGGTGTTTTCATTGATATTTTCCAATTATATGGCAATGTTTTTCCATAGACTCTCTCATTTCTACTGTATTCTGTTCCTGAGTTAATGTTTTTGCTGTGTTGGACTCACTTCAGTTCTAAGCACCACTGTAACTTCTATATCCTTCTAGTTAACCCACTGTAACTTCTAGATCCTTCTAGTTAACCCACTACCTTCCTCTTCAACCTCATCCTTTTTGCATTCTTGGTTTTTGCCAAGGCCTTGCGTATCTAGCCTCTGTATCTGAAGTTATTTCCAAATCTGCCTTGGAGTTCAGGACTTTATGGAATTAAGTTCTGATACTTCACCTTGTACCACCATAGGTTTACTAACTTTCCTCAGTCTTTCTGGCTTTATGAGAAATTTTTGTGATTCCCATACTTGAACTTTTTCTCCATTCTCCTGTTCATTATCAGTCATTTTTCCTTCCCTACTGTTCTGAATGTGTTGCCTTCTCATAGGAGTACCTCAGTTCAGTGGATTTTAAGTACCACGATGTTTTCAGTCTCTTCCCATCTTGTATATTGACCTTAAAGATATTCTTTTCCTTCTTTCTATGACATTTCTATCTTCTCTGTATACATACCAAGTGTTTAACTTTTTGTGCTTTTTCTGTGACCCTTCTACACTTGCTGTGCTGTACTTGACTCCTGTGTCCTAAGGATCTAATTAATGGTTGTAAGTACAGAGGCGCTGGTAGTATCATTAGTTGATAACCCATGTTTATGACAAGGTGAAGAAGGAAATACAAAGGAGGGCTAAAAAAAAATCTTTTTATTTCTTTATGATGTAAGAGAATGGCCTAAAAGGCTGTACTTTTTCCTCCAAGGCACATCAAGTCATGTTACCCATTTATTGGAAGCCTTGAGAGGAGAGATGGTATTGTATCTAGCACTCTTAGAGCCCTTCTATTAAATGTACAGTTTATAGATCTGTAGCTTAGAGACTTGTATTTCTGTTCAGCATTTGAAATTTAAAGTTGTCTTCATAAAGGAACAAAAAAGAGACTCAGTTTTGTACTCGCTTTTTATGAGCCTTTCTGATATGAGTAACAGGAATAGTTCATTTATATATAATACAAACAGGAAAAGATTATAATACCAGAGGTTAGATGCTCAAGAGCTTGCCCATATCTCATTAGCCAGAATCAATGCTCAGGCTCCTATCAATAACCTGGAAACTATATATTACATGACTTTTTTTTTTTTTTTTTGGTGCATTACTGTAGAACCAGTTAATCTAAGAATTGCCATAGAAACTTGTGCCATTTGGAAGGGTATCACTTGATGTTTGCAGTAAAAAAAATGAGTGTTAAAGTGTTTAGGAATAGGATTGATCTAATTTCGGCTTCAGAAGAATCTGTGTATTTAGTCTAAATTGCCCTGGCTTTTCAGCAGTCAATGGGGAAAGGTATCTTCAGAGGGCAATTCACCCTTTCCCATTTTAGATGCTTATCTTTAACACACAATATTTAACTGTGTGACGTGAGTTGTCCTGGAAACGTGCAATGGGGGTTCTTCTTCCTATCTGTGGAGATACCACTGCCAGCAGAACTCTTGGAGTGCAGTTCTCTTGATATCAGGCAGCACCTCTGGGATTGATGGCAGAGCAAATATAAAAGTTGCCAAATTACCTGCATGTTTCCAAGTAAACCAATGATGTTTTATTGAATAGGTTTTATTTGAAATAAAATGTCAGAAGAAAAAGCAATAATATAAACATAGAAATCTTGAATAAGGATCACGTATTTCAACAAATAGTACAAGAATATTTCTTGGAAACATACCTGGTCAAACGCGTTCAAGCTTTAACGTGTTAACTTCATTGAAGTTATTGTAAAAAATAAATACGTTTTTCTTATTGCTTCTAGTTGGTCTGCAAGAAAACCACCTTCAAGACTGATATTCAGAAACAGTCATATATACCTGGAGGGGTAAGTTTTGCTTTTATAATTATTTGAGTGAGAAGGAAACCTCAGATTTAATGGAAAGTGTCAACAACTTGAAACTTACGTAGCTGATTCTCTTTATTGGTTAACTGACTAATCCAATTAAAAACTTCAGGTCCTCTTTCATGATGAAATTTTTCAAGAAGGCTGGACACTTTTTGGTTTATATTTAACCAAAAAACTCCTTTTATAGGAATTCTCAGGTAATATTAAAATACTGAGCTGCATTGGTGGATAGGTGCATTTTTTAAATACAATAGTCTAATAAAAATTCTTTCCCTCCATGTCTTGATGACTATAACAATCTTTCACGGAACCGCTTGTGAATAAGTCTATCTAGAGTATTGATTTCTTTTAAAATAATGCACAATTAAAATACTACTACTCTTAGCTATAATGCTGTATTCTTTCTAACCATTTAAATAACTTGAGATTATATTTCATTTAAAGCAAAACCTATTTGATCAAAACTGTACATGAACACAAGGCAAAGTATTTAAAACTTGCAGAGCCCCCTCCATCTAAGGGATATTAGAAGCTTTAGTTGTCACATGAAAGCATGTATTACAAATGCTTCACCATGTTTGTCTTTCCTCCAGATGGTAATTAGACCTTTTCCTCTTGCATAGGAGTCACGAGCTGATTTGCTCTTTTTGTTTGTGGCTTTCAAATTTGCATTAGTTCACATAGCAGCTAGGATTAGAAATTTATTAAGGGATAAAGATAGCTTTGCATCTCAGTATTGCTTTCAGTCAACACTGGCACAAAAAATGTCTAAACAAAACCCCCACATGTATTGCTGCTTTTCTTTCTGCAAATCCTGAATTTCTTCCTCTTTTTCCCAGGAATCTTTTTTTTCCAGAATGGACATTGTGTTCTTTTGTGATCCTGATCAGCTGTGGAATCTTGGGACTGAATAACTTGTTCTGTAATATAAAAACGTGTTATTTTAAAATCTTTTTTACTACAACCATGTTTAAAATAGTTTCTGTATGTGTAATGTTCTTGTCTTTTTACCTAGATTTTCATAAGCTATTGTGTAATTCTCATTTTTGAGGCAAAAAAATAGTTTACAATGTGTTGTAAACTAGAATTTGGTTTTATGTAGGATCTCTTCTTGGTACAGCAGCAATGTGTGGAGCTGTAATAATGTGTCAATTGTTAAGGCAAACAGCAGCTATTGTGTGTTCAACAATAGTATATGCAAACTTTGGGCACTAGGACCTGCTTATGAGAAAACAGAGTATCGTGATGTGATGCACTTTTTGTCTCGAGTGCCCTAGTATCTTTTTTTTTTTTTTGACAGAAGGGACCTTTAATCTAATAGCTAATCCACAAAATTATGTTTTGTAGTATACCACACAATATTTATGGATTAAGCAAAAAAAGCCCATTACATTGAGTGGACTGAATTTTCTGTAGCAGAAAATAAAGTTACCTATAGGAAAAATAATTCCTGTGGCTTCTGGCTGAGCTATAATATATTGTTCTGGATGCAGTATACAGGTAGTGACTTACTTTCAGAAGCATGAGGTAGGGAGTGGCATCTATTCAAATTCAAATGTAATTGAGGAGACACTTAAATCTGTTTATAAAAGGTTGTTTGGTTTTTTACATACCAAGAAATAGTAGTGACTTTATCATGTTAGCTGTGACAGTGACTCATATAGGGATTGTAAGAAGTTGCAGCCACAGTTGTCAGTGAGGTATTTTCTTTCAAGTATCTTAGTAGTGTTATGTCCATTTGCCTTCCTGTTGGATTTGGAAAAATTTTTTAAACGTGGGCAAAAATAATCACTAGTAAAGAAGCCTAGCCTTCTTTGCTCTGTAGGGAGGAAAGCTGTTAAGAAGATACTGATGTTGCAGGACAGGTATTCCTGAACAGTTTTGTTTGTTCTGTATCAGCTCTCAGTGATGAGATTTGGACAGACCTCAGAGGGAGCATCTGTAAGATATTCATTATTTCAGAACATCCTCAGAGAATTACAAAAATTGCTAACCCAAAAGTTCATGGAGGACAAAGTCTCTAGTTTTTTAACAGGTCCTAATAGAGTTTAGTAGCTGAAGATAAGGGATGGATAAGGAACTGGCTGGATGGTTGCACTCTTAAGAGTTGCAGTCAACGGGTCGATATCCAAGTGGCGAACAGTGACAAGTGGTGTTCCTCAGGGGTCAGTACTGGGACCGGTATTATTTAACATCTTTGTTGGCGACATGGATGTAGGGAGTGAGTGCAACTCAGCAAAACTCTCAGCTAGTTTGCCAATGACACCAAGCTGTGTGGAGAGGTCGACATGCTGGAGGGAAGGGATGCCATCCAGAGGGACCTGGACGGGCTTGAGAGGTGGGCCCGTGCCAACCTCCTGAAGTTCAACAAGGCCAAGTGCGAGGTCTTGCATGTGGGTCGGGGCAATCCCATGCACAAATACAGGCTGGGTGGAGAGTGGATCGAGAGCAGCCCTGAGGAGAGGGACTTGGGGGTGTTGGTTGATGAGAAGCTCAACATGAGCTGGCAACGTGCGCTTGCAGCCCAGAAGGCCAACTGTATCCTGGGCCACATCAAAAGAAGCATGGCCAGCAGGTCAAGGGAGGTGATTCTGCCCCTCTGCTCTGCTCTTGTGAGACCCCACCTGGGGTACTGCATCCAGCTCTGGAGCCCCCAACATAAGAAGAACGCGGACCTGTTGTAGCAGGTCCAGAGGAGGGCCACAAAGATGATCAGGGGGCTGGAGCACCTCACCTATGAGGACAGGCTGAAAGAGTTGGGGTGGTTCAACCTGGAGAAGAGAAGGCTCCGGAGAGACCTTATAGCAGCCTTCCAGTACTTAAATTGGGTCTACAAGAAAGCTGGAGAAGGACTTTTTACAAGGATAGTGATAGAACGAGGGGTAATGGCTTCAAACTGGAAGAGATCTAGATTAGGTATTAGGAAGAAATTTTTCTCTATGAGGGTGGTGAGGCACTGGAATAGGGGAAGCTGTGGAGGCCCTATCCCTGGAAGTGCTCAAGGCCGGGTTGGACAGGTCTTTGAGCAACCAGGTCTAGTGGGAGGTGTCCCTACCCATGGCAGGGGCGGTTGGAACTAGATGATCTTCAAGGTCCCTTCCAACCTAAACCATTCTATGATGAGCCAGCTTTCCTTAGCTGAAAAGAAACTACTCTTCAGATCATTCAGAGTTCATAGAATGCAGTGTAAGAGATTGTGCAGAACAATTTGTCTTAAGGAATCAAGAAATATCTAGACACCTTTGGCATTTCTAAAACTTTTTGGCTTTGTAGTTCAGAGCAGCCCGGGTGTGACTAAGAAATCCTGTGCTTGATTTCAGATACAAAAGTTCTAGTCCTCAGAAATAAGGCACAGTTACAAAAGAAATTCAGAGAATAGCAGGCTGGGAATTGTACCATTTTTGATTAAAAAAACCCCACCCTTTTGGTGCTTTTTCTAGATGTTGGCTGACAGGACCTGTGTGGAGAGCACTAGAGAATCATAACAAAAGCTTTGTTCTTACGTGGGATGATAGTTCAAACTTCCCCAGTAAAAGAGAATACTGTAATACTATATATAGTCTCAATGCTTTTTTATTTTATTCCTCCTTCCTGCTGGCTTTCATTTTGCACAGGTTTGTCTTTTGGAATGTCTAAACATTTTTCTACAAGAAGTGTCTTCAGACACGAAATGTTACGAGTCTTTATTTGGAGCAGGAAAAGAGTAATTTTGTGGAATAGCATAAAAAATGACCAAACAAAGAACAAATGCAGCCTGTCTAGAAACAGAGATCTGTGTCAAGCTAAAGGTATTAATCTTTCTAAGAAGAGTAACAGTTAGGTCTCAGTCTTCCAAAAGAGCTCCAAATGAGTAATCTCAGTCGCTAGTTACACTCACAAAATATATGATGGTCCTAGTTGAATCCGAGACTTCAAAATTACTCTGATTTGAATTATTTTGTATATATCAACAACAGTGCTATTTGGACACCATTTTTCAAGCACAGCCTCACAGTGTTCTGATACAGTTAAAAGGTTCACTTGTATAGCAAAGAAAAACTTAAGCTAATTTCAGAACATTAAGCAGGTCTATCATATTCTAATGCTTTGGCGTGTGCAGGGAATATTTTGAAAACTTGATCGCAGCTATGCACCTAGACCAAATGGTAGGTTAATTATTTTGAAGTCTCTGGTTGTAATGGAGTGCTCTGTTGTGCTATGAATGTTCGTGTAAATTCTGATATTATTCCAGAGACTGTTTTAATTTACACCAGATGCATAAACTAATTTAAAGAGGAGGGGGAGAAATGGGCAGGAAAACTTGCCTCTAGAAATTGAGTCAATCTTGTCATGGAGTTCACAGGCCCAATAGCTTCCGAAAGCTATTAACCGGTGCTTGCCACTTCTACCCGAGTCTCTGAAAGTTTAAAATGTTCATTCAAGAAGTGGCACTAAATTTATTTTACACTGCTATACCAAAGTAGGAAAGCTAACTGTGTTGCCTTAAGCCGCGGTGAATTAGGTTTTATTCTCTGTGGTCTGTTAGTTAACTTGAATGAGTTAGTATTCCTTTATGTTGGATCAGTAAATTACATGTATCTGTCAAAAAAAAATATTTTCCTTTGCCAAGAGCCTGTTTGGAATCCTCTTGCTGTTGAAGCTTCCATACTGCTGTTCTTCCAAGCAGCAAACTTATTATTTATAAGTCATAATTTATTTTTAGTTTTGTTTGTTTTTATTTCACACTAATATCTGAGAATCTTCTCTCCCAGTGAAAGAATGTCTTTTCAGCAGCTCAGCTCACTCTGCGAGTGCTCTGGGTGATTAAGAGCTTTCAGAGAGAATTAATCCTCTTGCCCTCACTTGAGACAGGTTAGAGAATTAGTTGAAGAAGGTGCTTCAGCATGATTATCCAATAGCTTTAAAATACTAATAGCAAGTGAAGCTTTCTATCAGTAGTGACTACTACTACCTTATTTATGGTAAGTTTACAGCTGTCCGTGGCAGATAAACATATAGAGCTAGTTTACTGGTCTGTTGAGTGATTTGCTGATTTCTTGATAGATAGGAAAAATATCTTGTGACTAATGCCTAGGACAAGGATCAGAAGGAGCTACTTCTAGTGTTTATATTATTGTACACTTCCTCGTTAGTTTTCCAGAATCATGCTTTCGGAAAATGGGGTGCCAAAACCTTGTTACAAGGTTTAACTTGCATATAAAATTAGTTGCAATGCCAAAGAAGGCAATCTAGAACTGCAAGCTTTGTCCCTCTTCCTGCCAAGACTGTTGATATTGCAGGAGCCAGTCTGTCCGGTCTCCTGGAGCCACATGCACCTGTCCAGAAAGATTTCTAGGCAGTGCTGTGGAAAGGAAAAAAACAGAGAAAGAGAAATACATTACAGGTTACGACATGGAGACATTAGCGCCACTGGAAGACTGTTACACAGTAGCAGTGTCAGTTTATTGATAAAACAAGGCTCTTTTTTCTCCTGTCTATATCCTGAGTATTGTAGGCATTGTGGGCAATACCTTTCTGTGTTGTTGATAGACTCCCTACTGGCTAAAGTTTGTGGTGATGGGTCTTTTGTCTTGCACCATCTTCCCTTGTCAGGGAAGTGTATTGTAGTATAATCTAATGTAATTAAAATACATATGATGTTTAAAATTTCAAGCAGTATCTTTAAGAAAAATTCTGTAATTATTTCTTTTTGGTAAATGTGTTCTCTCAGGATGTTAGACAGCTGTTAACACTTGTACAGTAACATTTCAGGAACTGCTAAACTTGTGGAAGTTCAGAGGAGTTCTAACTCTCTTAATTTTGTTTCAAAACCATTTTTTTAAATTGGAATTGTACTTACCTTGTCTATAAGACCTATAGGATATGTAGTGACCTTACTGACATTTATGGCAGCAGGTAGCATCTAAACTTACAGGACTTCATAGGAGCAGTGGCAAAGGGTAGTTTATTAGGAAAGACTGAAACTGCTTATCCTACTTTGACTTTTCATAGAAACACCAGGTAGGAAGTGGATCCAAACTGACCTTATCTTAGTGTTTGATAGTTTTCTAACAGCTGTAAAGTTGATATCAATATACATTTTTTTTCAGGAGGCTATTTTGTCTTTCAGTGATGTATCTTTGTTTCGGTGATGGTTTTCATCTTGTTACTGGTGTTGAAAACTTTCTTTTAATTATGTATTTTTAAAACATCTATGGGCGAGTTTCATTTTTAGAATCTTTACTCCATATTATTTGTAACCAAAGGCTTTACTTTCCAGCTCACTAAGATCTACTTGTATAATAAGAGGTTGTGTTTGTTTTTAATTTAAAGTGTTGTATGTGGCCTTGGGTAATTAAAAACATTTCTTGAAATATGATGTTTTTAACTGTATCATGCTAGAATTGCCTATACTGATCATGAAGAATTGAATAATACCCATTTGTCACGTAGGGTGTTGACTGAAACACAGATGAGTTCAATTCAGATGACAGAGGTTGTTACAAAACGCAGCTGTTGACTCTGCTCTGCTTTCCACAAATTGCTTTTTCTGCGGCAGGGATGGCTGACTCATGAAGCAATTCTTTAACAGCCACAGTTTGTAGCCTGATTTTATTCAAGAAAACCAATGATGACTTCAGTTGTTTCAATGCACCGGGTTGGCAACTGTAACAGCCTAGGAGCTGTTTCCTGTGTAAATCATGGGTGCTAGTATAGTAGTGGCAGTCTTTGGAGAAGACTGAATGCCTGGTGGGATGTTTAAGCTGCCTGTATTGCTGGGTAAATATTCTCTGCTTCTGATTCACAGCTAACTTGAGAAAGAATCTTTGCAGTGGTCTGCCAGCAGTTGCAGAGTAGTTGCAGACAACTGCTGGCAAGATACCTTTTCTATGGCTCCAAATGATTCATCTCAAACTAAGGCAGTTTTCTCCAAGAGCTTTTGTTGTTAATCACATCTGGAGAAAAGACAACAAGAAACATTAAAATGGATACTCTTCTTTGGGGTTTCCATTTCACTGGGATTGGAAGAAGACCAATTCTTAATCACTTACCATTTTTGAAAAAGGTAGATGGTGAACACAGGAATAGGAGCCGAGAAATTTATTGGTGAGGGTTGATTCTGTTGAACGAATCACCCAGGTGTTAAATGGGGAGCTATTCTAACAAGGCTACCAGGTAGGCTGCTTGGGAGGGAAGAAATAAAATGGGCTTGGTTTTGGGTGGTGGCGTTGTTGGGAAGGCTGCCAATTTTCCTTGGTTTCCCTTCTTTCACTTTTAGGATAATACCTTGCTGAGCTCACAAGATAACTCTGAGGATCATGGACTTGGTTTAATTCTCACTACAGTCGGGAAAGCTAACATTGATAGCAGTAGGTGAAAGAGACAGCCTTATTTTAATAGGTTAGTGTTTAGAATAATCTCAAATCGAGGCTTTTTGTTTATTTGTATTTAGATAACTGCTGTGTAAACTTTAGATTTTTTGCCTTTGAAACAGAATTGTTTTCCCAAGAAGTGGTCCAAATAGCAGAACTTAATTCTATTTTTGTTTTTGATAATGCCTTTATAGCCTTTCTTTGGAGTTATTTTATAGAGAGGTAAAAACAGAATACAGGTATCTTATATCTAATAAACTTGTGGACCAGATGCTTCTTTTCCTTTTTTTCTCCTGTAGCAGCATTGAATTCCGTGCACTACAGCAACTGTAAAGTCATTACACTGCACTTAAAACAAAATGCAGAAGGGATGACCTTTTGCTAGGAACTTGTATTTTTTGTATTGCTAAGCCTTATCACTGTCTTTCAGCAAAAGCCAGTTTAATCCTTAAACGTTTGTATGTATAGTATCTGTTCAGAATTGTCTATTGTTAGCTATCTGTGTTCTCATTGATTATAATGCCATGCATCTCCACAATGCCTGCTATTTGCCTCTTGGATCTTCATTGTACAGGGTAGTGGTTATCTTCATTGCTGATACCATATCACCAATGGTACCAGTTAAGAGCTGAAAACGCAGCATAATGGAAAGTTCCACTTTCACCAGGATGACTCATTAATTAATTAACCCCTGGGATGTTCTGCCTGGGATGGAGAGGCTTCCTGTGTCAATTTAAGAAAAAGTTATGGGAAAGTACTACTATATAACAGAAGAGAAATTGATTTGAAGAATTTTGTCTGCCTTGTAAGAATTATGTTTTCTAATACTATCAATCTGCCTGAAACAAGCTTGGAAACTAACTGAAAAATAGATACTTTGGAAAGGGTTGCTTCTCTGACTTAACATCTTCCTTTGCTCTAGGAGCAAAAAGACAACTGCTGTTAACATCACGAGAAGAATGGCCTTGTAATAGGAGTGTGTGAAGGCAAGCAGTACAGGAGGCAGTAAATATCTTTTCCTCCCAGCAGGCCAGAAGCTTTTGGCTTTAAATAGGTCACTATTCAAATGTAGGTACCAAGTGGCTATTTGGGAGGGAAGAAAGAAAATGGGCTTCATTTTGGGTGGTGGCAGGGTTTGGGAGGGCTATTGGGAGTGTGAAGAGGCAAGGGGACGCTGCCCTGCAGAATGCTCTTCATGTGCCTGTCAGACATTGCTGAAAGCAAGTGAGGGGCTGGACTATGGTTGTGCTCTCCCAGACTGGTGCAGCTGGAATGTGTAACTCATAACTTCAGCAGATTTGTCCTGTGGACTTCAAGAAACCTTTTGATGCTTTCATGGTGCTGGGGGAGTGATTTACTTTTTAGCAAGGAATCTTTGCCAGATCTGTAAGATTAAGCTTGGTGTGCCTGTAGCAAACTTGAACCAAGCAGAGTGGTTCTGTACATGACGATAGATGTGATGGGTGTAAATTTCTCCAGTGAAGAGCTATAACAAGGCCTGGGAGCAAGAAGGAAGCTCCAGAATTTGAGATTTAACTCCCAGTAGTTTGAGATAGAGAGAAAGAGCTTTTGCTGCAGAAATCCTTCTCCCTTCAGGACAGGGAAGCAATAAAAGATTTGGAGATGTTCATTTAAGCTATAAGTGTTGTTTGGACTTCTGGCTAGTGATCTGTTAACATTTGGGCATTTCAGACTTGACAACTGTTTAAAAATATCTGCATTTTGGTATTTCAGTAATCTCTGGTGGTGCTGCTTCATTGATTTCCCCTCAGATGTACACATATGCAGGGGTGACTTCTGCTTTTTACTCCAGTGAATGGCTGTTCACACAACATACTGAAAGTTAGGTAGGCTTGTTACCTGAGTCTCTCTTTTTGGCTTGTTAGCTCGGTCTGCCATCTGTCTAGGAGAAAAAAATGGGTGCTGAGCTATTACGGACTTTGTAACCATGCAGATTAAGTTGAGGGGCATGGTGGAGAAAGGAATATTCCTTTGTATGAAAGATGATCTTAGAGAACAAGATGATTGTATCGATATTTCTTGTCAGGGGAGAAGTGCCACTAAAAGTGAATAGTTGGGGGACTGTAGCACCATTGAGGACAAAATTACATCTTAAAAGTTCCTGTTTGTGGGTGGGAGGCAGGATGACACTGACCAGTAGTGCTTCTCTTTATTCCAACTCATTATGTGTTAACCTTGATTGACTATAGTGTGTATGTTTATTAATTGATGTGTGAACTCTTCTCATTCACCATGACCTTTTGTTGGGCTAAATTTCTTTCTTCTTTTTTTTTTTGCCTCCTCTCCACCCCCCTCCCCTTTTTTTTTAAAGAAGCTATAAAGCACAGTAGCATAGGAACAATGCAGGCAACTTCGTACTAGAGACTGCAAGCAAAAAGAGAGGGATTGGGAAGACTAATTTTGTTATGAAAATGAGCATGCTATGTAAAATACAGGTTCAAACCATGTGTTTGCTTGGGAAAGTTTATGGTCTAAATTTGACATAGACTATAGCAAGCAACCGGAGAACTGCCGTATGGAGGAATAGCAGCTTTGCATTATTAAGATGGTACAGTTAACAGGTTACTTCATAAATTTCTACTGAGCAGTGTCTGCAATTCCACAGAGGAAAAAGGGTGCTTCATAGGGAGGCTTAAGTGAGACGGTGAGACGCTTTTGAGTAGGCATTGCACGTGCAAAAGGGATAGGTTGGGAAAAGCTGCCTGTAGCAGAGAGAGAGACATAATCCGGGTGTAAACAAAACTATTTCGTTTGTTACTTGAAAGTGAAGTGACTGGTGGAACTGACTAAATCAAATACTTTCAACATCTCACAAAACAAATGACCAGTCTAAGGAAGGTCAAAGTATCACTAATCTTAAGTTGTTGTTTGTTTTTTTGTTTTTGATTTGGTTTTTTTAAATAAAAAATTATAAAAAAAAAAAAGGGAAAGGAATGTATTTGTCATCTGCAGTTCTTTTCATAGTGTAAAGTAGATGTCAGTAACGCTTTAGCATGTTGTGCTACACTGTGCTTTTCTGCCCCAAATTAAAGTTTAAGTGTGAAAACAGAAATCATGCAGAATTGAAGCTCTGTTGTTTCTCAAAGAAGCAAGATGCTATTGTGATATTCATGGCATGTTGCCTCTACATCAGCAGCTAGAAGTGTCTTCTGCAGACTACAGAGATCACTGGCATCCCGTAGCAGCTGCTCCCTCTCAGGTGATGGTAGCTGCCAAATCTCAGCCCTGTTACACACTATTCAAAATCAGTCCACTTACCACCTTTGCCCTAGAGCTGTAAGTGGCTGACACCTAAGGGTGACCTGCAAAGCTTTACAGGAACAATTTAGCTATCTATACAGGAGAAGCTAATAAAAAGTATATTCAGCTTCCAAATCTCTACAAGGATCCTTTCTGAATTGAGTGCTGGTTTTTTGACGTCAACTCTGTGATAAGCAGAGAAGTGGTTCTGGTAATGGCAGAAGATAGCAGGTATTAAACAGGGAAATCGGAAGAGGTAAAAGGGGAAAGTAACAATTACACAGTTACTGGAGACTGTATGCCTAAAAATAAAAAAGAGTTGGCTTCTTTTGTTTTATATAAAATAAGCATCCTGCACCACTGCAATAAAGCACAGGATGAACAATAAGGAAAATATGGAAGGAAAAGAGAATGATAAGGGAGGAAAAAATAATCAAGTGTACAGAAAGTAACTAACTAGTATCCCACGATCCTGCTCTTCTTTAGAAGTGTTGTATTTGGTTCTCTGTTTATGGGTACGTAGAGGAGAAATCTCTGAAATTCTATTTCATTTGAAGGAGCTGGGCAAAATGCTGTTGCTGTTGAGTCACAGTACTGCGAATAAATCATCAGTATCGATACTTTTAATATTTCATGTTGTGACACAAAGAGAAGATTGTATTACTTAAGTTCCTGTGTCTCTTCATCAGCTCTGCTGTGTTATTATGTGTGAAATCACAAGCTATTTTTTTATTCATTTGGAACATACATGAACAGCTCTTTACCTGTGTGGAAAATAATTACAAGTTCTTCTGTGTTTTGAATGCAGTCTGAGTTTGAATGCAGTCTGAATCCAAGAAGTATGAAGAAGAGATGCCTTCTCTGCACTGGGGGATGGATCCTGTATTTTCTGCATTTGCAAGACTTTATATTAAAGATATAAAAGAAATGAGAGAATCTAAACAAGTGCCAGGTATGCACAATGCTTCACAAACACCAGTAATTTTCCATGCGCCTGAGCTAAGTGACGTTAGAATCTTTAGCAGTTCTAAGAACAACAGGTTGTATGAGAAATCCATGTGAAAAATAAAATGTGTTCATTCTAATGGATTTTCTTCCTCTCATATGTATATAGATACAGAACCTCTTTTACATTAGGGTAATGTTGTATTTCCTCTGTGTGGCAGTGCTTGTTATATTCTGATAAAATTAATTCTAAAAATGCTGGTCCTTTCTGGCCATATGTGTTATATCTTTCCACTGTCTCAACAACATTTGAGAAGGATTTTATGCCTCTTCTCTTTGTTGCAAAGTTTTGACAGTTGATGACATTGCTGTGTGTATGTGTTTTGCTTTTTCCTCTGGATATTAATTATAAAACAGATACAGGTTTTGAGGTTTTGTCTGCTTAATTTCTAGATATGATAGATATATGACATCTTCATACATTTGAACAATTCAAATTCTGGCATCTGTGCTGAATCTTATACCACACCTTTTATTTCCTAACCGTTGTTGGAAATTGTGCGCTTTGCTGTCTGTTTCCTGCTGGTCTTCAGCCAATATCACCCACATGTACATTGTCTAAAGCAACATGGGTCTGACCTTGAATTTCTGTTTTCAGTACAAAGACTTTAAATAGACTGCAGTAAGTTTTCTGCTGTAGGAAGGGTTCATTGCTCCAAACTGAAGCTTGACAAGGTGCAAGATTATCAGGGGGGAACCCAAGGAACTTTGAATTTATGAGGAAAAGCAGAAAACCCTAAGCAAAGTGTGTGGTTTTGGTTTGCTTTTGGTGTTTTGTTTGGTGGTTTGTTTTTTTTTTTTTTTTCCTCCACAGGACAAGGTACATCTGTTCAGCTCTTTGAATAAGCTACGCCTTGTAGGTTTTGTTATTCTTATTTATTTAACAGCAGCGCTATTCCTGCAGAAATGAAGGACTAGTGGTTTTTTTGCTCTTCTTGCAACAATTTTTATGTATGTAGGGACTTCACAAACTGCGAAGCTCAGTATATATACCTTTTTGTTATTTAACATGATGGGAGACTTTTGTCTTAAATCTATTGCAAGAATTAGGCTACAGTCTGTTGATGTTTGTACTAGAGTAAGTAGTACTTAAAGGCCTTTTTAAAATGTGCAGTTTTATAGTAGTACTGGTGTAGCAAATGCATCTGGTAAAAACTGTTCCTGCTTCAATTAGAGACATTTTAATTGTTTTCAAACAAAATACAAAACAATTCAATGTCAGCAGAATAAGATTGTAGTTTGGACATGAACGTTAGTACATACACATGCAAAAATACATTCAGAAGAATTAAACTTATAAACATTAACAAACATTTCACAAAAGCAGGAACAGTCCTAGAAAGTACACTCCTGCTCTCTTTTTTTCCCCTCTAAATTATGTGAATTTCCCTTCTCACTTCCCTTCCTGTTCTTTTATTTAAGTGAGTTGTCTTCTGCTTCGAGAACTCTTTCAGTTTTGTTATTACTTTTTTTTCTAAGATGATCCTAAGGAAGTGGTATCTGTCATGTCAAGTTATCAGCCTTTAAAATTGGTGTATGCGAGCTTTCTCCACTTCCTGCACATCTGGCATTTTGCACAACTAAGTTTGCTTGCAATCCTGTATCATTTTCTAAAGCAAACTTTAAAGAATAAAATGAAATTTCATAGAACAAACATCCTGAATTTTGTTCGTTCTCCTGGTGCTGTGTATATACTAAACCAGACATCTTTCAGCTTGTCTCAGTTATCGGCAACAAAGAATAGCACAACAGAAACACTAAAAAAATATCTTTTGGGGAAGGAAGAAGGTAGGTGTTTGCTGTCAATGTTTCCTGCCTTTAGTGGGTTTGTTAAGGACCAGCTGAAGCTAACTGTATGATTGGCTATAAATCAGTCATTAAGTAATGGTAATTAAGAATGAATGAGTACAAAACAAAGAGTTGTAACTAGGAGGAATGGAAAGAAACACAGACTGAATGTCAGGAAAAACATCCTTAGAGTGACATCTGCTAAACCGTGGAGCAGCCTTCCCAGGAAGAAGGTGGGATGCCCTTCACTGGGATTGTTTATATCCTGACTGTGCAGATTGCCAGGAATTTACTGTACGGAACGGTCTTGCATTGGACCTGAGGAAATGGACTGAATGACCTAATAAGTTTTTTCTTTCAATTTTTAAGCATTAGGATCTGATGCCACAGTGACTAATCCCTTAAAACAACACAGAGGAAAGCAGTAAACCTGGCCAATTACTCTCCTGCTATAAATGGTGACAAGAAGGCTGGAAAACCTCCCAGATAAAAACAGCGATTGTGTTGTCTTAGAGGCCTCTAAATGAGAGTGGGTGTCAAACACGGTTGTAACACATAATCACATCATGGAAGTGAGCATTTCTCAGAGTTATCATGCACCACTGCATTGTGACAGCTTATCAACAAGCAAGGGAAGCTACAAATAGCATAAAAGGTGGTAATAATAATTAAAGCAATGGCAAACACCTCAGTGCTCAGAAATGCTGGTAAAGACATGACCATAACGTGCCCTAGAAAGCTCTGTACCTATAGCCCCCCTATACCACTGCTGTGGCTTCCTGTTTTGGTAACAACATATTAATGTATGTGTTATTTACTGGGTTACTAGGAGCTTGACTGAATGTGCTTGCACGTAGCTTCCAACGTTTAGTCTATTTTTATTGCTACTGATGTGAACACAATTCAAACAAATAAGCTGACAGGAGAAACAATTTACACACTCAAGTCATCAAGTTCAACAACTTCTAATAGCGTAAATATAATTTCATCTTTTAAATGAATTGAGGTAGTTTCTTGGAGAGTAAGGATGGAGTTCTATGTGAGTTCATGGGAATGAAGAGAACCAGTTTTATCTTGTCTCTGTCATTGGCCAAAACTCAGCTTACTAACCGGGAAATGAACATAATAACATGTGGCTTGTTTGCACAGTCAATAGCTTGGAGTTTCTGCTCAACAGACTTACCCTGAAACTGACCCAGACCACCATTTATAGAGATTTGTAAGGTTTAATAAATAATTATAGACTCTGGGAGCAGCTCCATTGAGGGTTTCTATAGCAGTGTTTATTGGTGTCCTGGTAAATAGAATGAGAGAAAAGTGGACAGACCTGCTAAACATTCTCTACTGACCAGTGACTGCAGGATTGGTATAGCCAGCTCTAAGATGACAGTAATAGATGCATCCTGAAAACATTGCAGTGGATTTTTATGAGCAAAACTTCTGTTTATGAGCTGCTTGGATGATCACCTGTGATTTCTTCTGAAACTTTGGGGGTTTTGTCTTTCTTACATGAAGAAAGTTAATTCCAGGCTTGTTTAAGGCTGCCAGCTATGTAGGACAAGTTATTTTTGGATTTTGGGTTTGAATTTTTTTTATTTTTTATTTTTTTTAATACAGAACATTTTTCTGATTCCCTTGCTGCAGTGTTTCTTTTTCACTTTGTAAGAATAAGACTTGCCGACATGTATTGGAGCCCGATGTTCCCTTCTGAGTCCCTTGAGTTACCTAGTTTTTAGAAGACAGTTATTGAACATCCCAGATGGCATATTTCAGTAAAGCAGCGGTATTTGAAAACTGAAGAAAACACATTGACTGAAAATTAGCCAGCCCAGGATATATCTGGAGCTTATTGCCCTAATATCCTCCTGCTAGTGGACTGTGAAGCTTCGGTGTATGTTTACAGCAGTGTTCGTTAACATTTGTCCCTCTCTCAAAAGGAATTACAGCATGTGGCAGCCTCAGTGCTGTCAAAGTCCACTGGGCTTTTATTCCTCACCATTTCCTGGACATGTTTTTATGCGTTATTCTTGTTCAACTCATCTTTATAGATGCACAAAAATAGCTTTGAAGGGATGTTTTTAGAATGTGTTATTTCAGAAACTGAAGTTCAGGATGCTGTCCATGATGACTGCATAGTGTACTCCTCTGCAATCTAAGAGGGTTGTTTCTCTCCACCCGCCCCCCATGGTTCCTGTTCTTTTAGAAATCAAAGACAGAATTATGTTAGTTTTCCTTTTGGAGGCTCTGCCTTAATCAGGAACAGCTGCATTGTGAGAAGCTCAAACTGCTTCCATTGTGTTCTATTATTTATTTTGAAGCCTGATGAAGATAAAAAAAAACAAAACCAAAACAAACAAAAAAACCCAACCTAAAACAAACCAAAACCAAACCAAAATGAAACAACAAAACAAAAAAACAGCTAAAAAAACCCTACTGCCTGCAGCAAGCAAACTGTTTTTCAGAGCCAAATGTGCAAGAAAGCACGAGGTTAATAAAGTTCTGACACTCTACAGAAGTAAGCTTTTGGTATCCTAAGTAGAGCTGATATTTCTTCCTTCTAGTGTTCCTAGTCCTCACTGATCCAGGGGATTTTTCACATGACTAGGCATTGTATAATTTAAGATATATAAAATATGTAAGAAAGTATGTTTTTTACTGACAAATGTGACTATGTAGGGTAGGATGTTGAAAGAAGTAGTTACACTTACTCAAGAATGTTCTATGTCTAGGTATATTCTTTTATAACGGACATCCAGTAAGACAGGTGGATGTTGTCGGGATAGTGGTTCAAATAAAAGAGCGAGATGCCTTTTATAATTATGGAGGTAAGAAAAGTTTCTTTCTTTCTTCTTGCACTTATCGGCCCTCTAATCTTGGTTACCATTAGAATTTTAAGGTTGCCTTATTTGATCATTGTCTGTTCTTGAAACAACTGTACTCTTATCCTAATATAATGTGTATATGCAGCTCAGATTACTTAGAAAACTTTTAGGGAATCTACTGTTTATCTCCACTTCCAAAGCAGAGAAACAAACAGTTAAAACAGAGTAACTGGTTTTTTTGAGGTCATCTAGCAAATCTGAATTTGGGTTATTGCTTTGCCACTGGACTCCACCATCTTTCTCTCTCATATATATATATATATATACACACACACACACACATGCATGCAGTTCCTTTGGTCAGATATAAACAGATTTAACAATGCCTGCAAATGGGAAGTGACGTCTTCCTTTTTTGAACCATAGAAATCCCTTCTGACTTTTTGTATGTTTTGTGGTATCTTGGAGCCAGCTTTTAATAGCAATGAGGAGCTTGTTTATATTTAGATGTGTAAGAGCCTGAGCAAATCTAACTCAGGCATCATCATACCAGTCCTTGCCAACACCAGCTGGGAGTTGTCTCCTCCCTATTGCTTTTCCCAGTATTCAGACTACTTTGTTAACGTGGAAACATCTGATTGTCATTTTGTTCAGCCGTCTTTTTCGTCTGGAGAAAAAGCAGAGGGGAGTAGTGATGATGTGGCAAGTTTCAAAAGGTGGGGGAGGTCATCTCACAGTAGGAAAGGGGAGCTAAATGCATAGATGCTACTGAAGCACTTGAAGGACTCATGTCCAGTGTCTTCCTCTGCCATGAGTTTCCACCTGATGGAGGTAAATCACAGAGCACCTCTTCTTACCCAATTCTCTCACTTACTAAATTGAGCCAGCAGCAATTCCCGTACTCGCAGGAGTATTGTGAAGGTACAGTTGACAATTTAAGCAGGTCCCAGCTTCCACCACACCTGCAGTTGCGTCATACTGCTGCAGAGTAGCAGTAGCTGCTAGTGCACATAGCATAGCCTGCACTGGGTGTGGCTGCTTAGAGGTGACTCGGTGATCTATAGAAATGTCCCGCAAGTTTCTTAGAGTGGATGTTTTCTAGATTATTTTTTTTAAGTCTAATTTCTGGATGTTTGTTATTACCCTGCCATTATTCTAAATAATGAGTTGACAGTGAATGTTTTGAGACACAAGTTTCTCTTGCACTTGAAGTAACACAGGCTAAACAAGCAGCTAAGTTAAGAGGTGGAGATGTAACTGATGATGTAATGAAGTGTTGAAACATAAATTATACGTCAGCTATTATTCTTTTATTGCACTAGTATGCAAATTCAGTTATCACTTTGTGAGAATATAGGAAGACAGACTCAAAATGACCAAGGCAACAACAATTCTATGAGCAAGGGTTTCCCACGCTGCACTGAGCATTAGTTTGGATGTAAACTTGTTGGAAATGTTTGATTGGGGCAGAAAATGGAGGAGTAGAAATACGAAACTGCAGAGTAGTGGAATTAAGGCCTAAGTGTTAGATCAGCCAACCTTTAAGTACAGCTCTCAGTGAGCCTGGCTTCCTGCTGTCCTTTCACATCCAACTCCACTCTTTGTTCCAGCAGTTCCTGGGCTGAGCGTTCAGGCTACCTGCCAGGGTGCCCCTCCCCAGCCTGCCCTCCCTTTCAGGCAGGCTGACTCTGCCAGTGTAAAGTAACTTCTTAGACAGTTTCCTGCTTGTAACTTCTTGCATCTCTCAGTTCAACAGGCTCTGGTTGGTGAGTCACAGAGCAGGCATTGCATCAGTTGGAGTGCCACATGCTGCTCACTTTCCCTCTGCTTAAAAGTGACTTACAAAGCAATTCCCCCTTTGTACTTTTTCTGTGATAGAGAACTGAAATGTCTTTGTGTCACTGTCGCTATCTCCCCCCCTCATTTCCTATCTGTCTACTTCAGAATACACACCACTCGTTTAAGAGAATCTTAGGTCCTCTCTGTGCTGAAAACCATACAGCCAGAACGGGTGACAAAATAATAAATGTAAAAGAGAGTTAACTGACTCTTTCCTGGCTTAAAAAAAAATAAAAAATTACATGCTATGTAAAACCTGATTTTGATGATTTGATTGTTTATTGCTATTATTATGATCAATTCAGAGAAGGATATATAATTAAAGTGTAGCTTTGAACAAGCTTGTATTTCAGCTAATGCACCTTGCTAACCTCTTTCTTTTTCCCTTTCCTTTTTAACAAAACCAAACATCGCATGTGGTTTTCCTTATGCTCCAGAACTGTCTTGAAAGCTGAAAGGCACTTGCCTTAAAAACAAATTAAAAAAAAATCTCAGCAGGATCTCAGTAGGCTCATGCAGGCCCTGCAAGAACCATACCCTTTTTGTTATAAATAAATAAAAATGAACATAATTACCTCATTTACCCAGGTAGCTTTGAGAGTGCTACCCTTCAAATAGTTAATGTAAGAGCCAAAAAACCCCAAACAAACAAAACAGAAAAACACAAACAAACAAACAAAAGTTTAAACCCAAGGAGATGAGGAAGGGCTGCACAGGAAGTTTTCAAAAGTTTGTAGACCCCTTGAGTGCATTTAAAATAGATTAACATTCTCCTGTCTAATTAGAATACAATTGCAAGAGTTCTCATTCATCTGTGCTTCAGGAGTTATTTGTCTTTTTGCTCAAAGCTTTTAATTGTGAACTGTGAGCCTTGCTCTACTACCAGATTCCCTGTGTGGTCAAGAACAGGTCAGTCTCTCCAGGGCTCTATTTTCAGGTGTTACATTGATGAGGAGGACTCTGGCCTCCTAATCCTTCAGTCTTATTTGTTTGCTGCTAAGCCCTTCTTAGGAAGCATATCTGTTGCAGCTGGTGCAACAGCCTGTTGCAAGCTGGAACATCTAGAAGCTGCAGTAATGTAGTAGTGAAATGTCATCTGCCGTGTTTCTTATTGCCATTGCCAGCTTGCATGAATGGCTTGGCATGGTATATGGGGGCTCTGACTCCTACTAAAATAGTTGCTTTTTGTCTATACCAAGGAGAGGAAATCCTACGAGCTAGATAACGATCTGTGCTCTGGTACAAAATTAAAGCTGCTGAAATAGCTGCAGACACAGCAGCTCCAAAGGGGGATAGCAATGAGATGAGCATACTTTTGTGATGGAATTTGGAATTACCTGCATCTTATAAATGCTGTATATTTGTTATTAGGAATGTGCAGCTAAGGCACTGGGAGACAGGAAGGCAAGACAATGATTTGCAATTGGACCCCCCAAATAGGGAGATTGTTTCAAAACACATGAGACAATGCAAAGGCATTTTGCTCTGATGCTGTGGTTCCCAGAGGAAGCAACTGTGGGTACCAATCAGTATTTTCCTGGTAAACACCATTTTGTAGTCATGGATCTGGTTTAAGGAGCAGAAGAAAATTGCACATTCCAGTTTGTGAAGAGGGGAAGATCAGTCTCAGAGATGGCTACGTTCAAGGAGTTCAAGGAGAAAGGTGGTTGGAGCATTAGTTGGACTGGAAATGTGATCCTTGCTGTGATTCGACAGGCATTTAGTGCCTTTTAATTTAGTGTTTGTTGGACGTGCCATCTATGTACAGTCTCTTGATCTGTAGAACAATTGATTCTTCTGATAGTTTTTTAGTTTTCATTGGGTTTTGTCTGTTTCTGCTGTCCTTGACAATGCAGTGCCTGGGGCAGAAATTGCAAAACTTGCTTTGATTAGGTACTAACAAAACAGGAAAAGCTAGGCAGCTTCTGTGCTCAGAAGAAGGTGTTAAGCTTTTTCCGCAAGGGAAGTGGCTTGCATGCCACCAGTACCTATACTTTAAGCTGGGAATTCCTGGCCTAGAGCAGAACCACAAGCATGTGCTGTCCTCTGTCCTTCCTGGCTAGAGGAGCTGCCTTTCTGCTCTCTTGAACATGCTTTTGTACAGGAAAGGCCAGCAGACTTTGTGCACAATAGTAGCATGGAAATCAATGCAGCTGGAGGTAGCAGCACTCCTAGTCTATTCACATGACTGTACTCCCCAATATAAGGGCTGTTTTCTCACTGTTACTGTAATGCTTCTGTGTTTTGTGCCTGTTTTCCTATTTTAATTTGTCTGGCTTCAGCATTCAACACTGACTCTTCTTCTGACCTTGTGAATGAGATTAAAACCCTTTAGTATCCAGTATGTACTGAAGCCTCATAATCTAAATTAGTGCTTGATCTTTTTCTGAGAATATACCTGTTACTTTGCTGACTATGCATGTAAGCGTGGTATCTACTTCTGAGTTACTTCCATGACTGAAACGACTGTGGAGATTAATTCAGAGGTATTAGTAGGGGCTGAGCACACACTTTCCCTTTCAGACTGGTTGGAATGAGCCATCCTTGACAGTCGTCTGCCTACATATCTATGTATCTTCACTTCTTGGAACATCACTACCTGCTTTCTTACTCTGTAATTCTTGCAATTTTTTTACAGTGGATGATAGTACTGGAGTTATAAATTGTGTCTGCTGGAAGAACCCCATGGTAGCAGAAACATCTTTATCAGGTAATTTATCAAGTAAATAATTGCTCTTTTGACTGTACATTTTTGCTCATGTTTGTCTTACGTAATTTAGTAAATGATCAAACTTGCAGAAGAGCAAATTCCACTCTTTTTTTTTTATTTTATTTTATTTTAATTTTAAACCCTCACATCCTACAGCCTGGGCCATTTTGGGAGTTTCATATTACTTTTTGTGTTGTGTCCCATGGTGATGCTGATAAAACCACTACATTATGACCTGTCATGCCTTTTCCTTATCTGAGTAATAGGGTATTTCAATTCTGTGCTGTGATATTGCTCAGAGAATCCTCTTTTTATGGTTCTTTTTGTGACTTCGTCTAGTGAGGAACTAGGCTGGAAATCTGCCACATGCCACAGCTTCTATTTCCAAAGTCAATCCGTTGACCAGCAACCTGGTCTATGTTCCCTACCCTTGTGATTCAGGGGTTTCAGGATTCACCTTCTCTTCTTTCTTAGTGTTCGTGTTCTCCTGCTTATGCATATACTGTCAATTATGAACTTGAAAGAAGCTTAAAACACAGTGGGGGGATGCCAGCAGTCTTTTACGATTTGCCAAAGTTCTAAATGTGCAGAAACTGTGCATTTGAAATGAATCTTTTACTGCCGTCAATAACAGAAGAACTCACTAGTGTCTGGCTTTCTCTTTGATTTTTTCTCCCACCATTTCTTATAGATCAATGTATGGAATACTTTCTACTTTGGACCTTTTTGAAAGCTCATGTAGTAGATTGATAACCCTTATATGGAGCTGGTCAAATCCTACTGACATAAATGTTACTAGTGTCATCTGCCAGTGTTAGGATTACATATGCATAGAATGGGGAAAGGAAAGCTTGATATAACAGTTAGAAACTGATGTCTGTGGAACACGCCAATTAATACAGACAGATAATTCATACTTACTTAACATTTAACAATGTTCCCAACTGAAACTGGAATATAGAAGACAGGTCTCACTTTCAGAAATGTGATAGTGTGGCACAGCTTTCAAAAAAAAATAATGGGGACCCACAATCAAATCAGTTTTAAATTAATGAAACAAATTGCATGAAATACTGCTTGAAACAGAACGAGGACACAGAATGCTTGTTTCAGCCTTGTGTTCTTATTTTACATGTACATCACTAGTGCTTAAATGGACACTATGTTATTAATGGAAATTAATTCACCTGCTTTGGCAGGAGGGTTGGACTAGATGATCTCCAGAGGTCCCTTCCAACCCCTAGTATTCTGTGATTCTGTAATTCATTTGTACCTGCTAAAGAGAGCAGCTCCTAGGGGCACAGGAAGCTTTCTTCCAGCCTTTTTGTAATTGTAATCAGGGATACTTAGATCATTGATCAGGCTTTAAGTTACGAAGAATTTACTCTGCTGCAAAGGTGTGTTACATAAATGTGAAGTTCTGTCAAGCTGCATTCACTTCGGTGCAGACATCAAATTGCATCACGTGAATACTTTGGCCTCACCTCAGATGACTCATTCTTCTTTTATGTAAAAAGTTCAGCTGACCTTTCTTTTCCCTTCTTATCCATCTTAGCATGACAAAATCAAAAAAAGACAAAACCTATTTCAAAATAATGTTTCAACTTTGCAACCCATCTATGACATTTTCAGTGGTAAATCACTATCTCCTCGCTTTTACACTTTCCCTAGGTAAATTATTTGAATAAATAAACTACCTTTGTTACCCAAAAGTTTTACTACGCAGGACACATGGTTCCTGGGACCTTACCCCTTTTTCAGTAATATGACTCCTGTGATGGTTAGGTGTTCGAACAAATGCAAAAGGCATCCTCTTGGCCTTAATGGCTGATCTCCTTTCCCCTACTTCTTACAGGTTGTCCAAGCACACACAGCAGTCTTACTGTGCTTGAACAGATGAAGAAACTCCAAGAAATGGTGAGCCAGAAAACCAAGCTGGAGATTGGGGATGTTGTCAGGGTCAGAGGTCACATCCGAACCTACAGGCAACAAAGAGAAATTCAGGCTTCATGTTTTTGTGAGTGTTATGGATCTGTGACATATGTAACTTACCTGTCTGGATTTGTGAGAAGACCTCAGCTGCACGTAATTCATTGAATAATTTCCACTTTATTTTCTAGCATCTCATTTTTCTAAAGAGATCTTAATCTGTATGTCTTTATTTCAATTTTAGCAGTGTAAGGTTAAAAACACACTACTTAATGTGTGGGATTAGGTTGCCTGTAAATGAGGCATTCCTGGAAAATCTGTAAAAGATGACTAGCATGCATACAAGAATGCTATGCAGATACTGTGGTTGGGTATCTGTGAGAATGACTTGCTCTTCAATTTTCTTTGTGTTGAAGAAGAACAGCCAAAGCCCATGGGAAGGGAGTTGGTGACCGTTTTAGGCCACACTTCATCAAGAGCATTAGCTGCTTTGGAGAAACAGTTGCTGTTTGTCTCAGCCTGTATAATCCATTCCTTGGGCAGACAGCAGTGTATGGGCATGTTGTACCACTGAAACCCAGGTTCTCCTAAACTCTCTGGCTCTGCAGAATGACTGAGAAGTGTTCCTCATCTTCAGTCACTCCAGCACAGATCTTGAGGTGCTGCCCCTGTATCTGACAGCTCTTTGGGCAGCAGGGTTCTGCAGTCCACTGTTTACACCCTAGGAGCTTCCACTTGCATAACTTCTTCTCTCCTCCGTGTCTGTGCTATTGTGTAAGAGTTGGTTTTCCCCAGTGAAATCTTTCAGAGACAATACTGAAATGATTCCTTTGGTGGGGGGAAGCCTGTCTTGTAAAAATCCTGTGTAGCTCAGATAAAAAGTCTGTAGATTTTTCAGCTCTAGCTAAAATCTGAGAGGGAATTTAACCCTCCTTTCCAGACAGAAGATTTATGAATATATAACCCATTCAAGGGCTGTTAATAATACCATGCAATTCAAATAGCCTTTAAATTGCTTTCACTTTGGCCCAAATAAAGCTCCTTACTATGTGTTAACTTCATCTAATGGATAAAGACTGCTGAAAGGTAAAATAGATCATAAATTCTGGTTAAATAAGTTCCCAGATAAAAGCATAATCTGCAATGCACCACAACAGGTCATTTACTTCCTTGTAAACTGTAAAAGCAGGAGTGGCCTTTGTGGTTTCGTTTTTATAAAAACAACGGCAAACAAAATTTGCCAATTTAATACTGGCATGGGAAGCTCTGTTGTGCTGCCTCAGGTATGCTTACTTGGAAGATTGGTGTGGTAGCTCTGGCCAAGTACGTGTGTTCTTTTTGCTGCTCCAGATAAAGTGGATGATCCTGTGTGTGATGTTCAGATCTCAAGAATGCTGGAGCTCCCCTGTCTCTATAGAGAAGTTTATGATAAATCTTTCCAAGGCCCCGAGGAGGGACACAGGTAAATGCAGTATCCAGACTGGTCTTGGGGCAAAGTGTGGGATTTTATTATTGTCTATTTGTTATTGTAATAACTGGAGAAAGGTAGAACAGGGCCCGACTGTGATTTAGACTCTGCACAAGCATACAGTAGCAGCCTGCTGTTCTCCCAAATAATTGATCATCCATACCAGTGAGGTACCTGTCCATAATATGAGAAAAGAAATATAATGTTGAACCAAATTGAATATTAGGAAGGTAGTAAAATACTGTATACAGACCTCTTGCACCTGGTATAGAAAGCTGGGGTTTGGAGCAAGATTTGGGGGTGAGGTCAACAGATCAGATGGAGGAGTGTCCTTGCCTGATTTTCTTTTATGTGTAAGGATAAGGAGCTATTCCATTGAAATGCTGTCAACTTCTGCTGCCTGTGTCATCATCAAACCACAAATACATAACCTCAATAAACTGAGTCAAACGCCCATTCCTGTATTCAGTTTAAAGGTAGCTGGATGCTTATTGGCAGATCTGATGGATGTAGTGCAGAGATTGCACATTTTAAAATCACAACACTTACAGCAAATGATTGAAGAGGAACAATTGGATGTTTATTGTATATAAATATGTTCTGTTTTAATTAAGGGTTTAAATTCAGATTCTTTAAGGACAATAAAATGCCTTTTGACCTTTGAAAACCAGTCTAGTAGGCTAACTTTAGGTAATTGTTTTTAAAAATGTTAGTGGTATATTTCTTGCCTTTTGACATGTTCTACGTATCCTTGTAGTGGCCTGGAGGGTCAGAATTTCTCAATCAATATGCTGCATGACAAAGTGAAAGGCTTTCTATTAGAAAACAAAATTCAGACCTTTTACCAACAGGAGTTGGAAACAATTGATACTCTGGTGTCACTGGCTGGTGTGCATCTACCCAGTCTCAGCTGTCAGGAGGTGAGTGAATGTAACTGTTTCAAGTTTTTAGTAGGGGGAAATAATACTATGTACTTTTTTTAAGCATAAACAACCAGATAAGAGACTGGTGCCTTCAGAGGTTTCAGAAACTGCAAGCACTTTAGCTTTATGCCATGTGAGAAAATTCTGTTGTTAAGGGTAATTGTGTATTAGGGCTGAGTAACTTTACAGTCTGCAACAGGTACTACCTTATCTAGATCTGTAAATAGTGGCAGTATCAGAAAAGAAGATCCCTTTAAGGTGCTTGACCTGTTCGGGACAGATGTCTGAGATCCTGAATTTCATCAGGAGAAGGGAGCACAAAGTCTTTGTATTGTTCCTCATTTGAAGCTCAATATATTAATAGAGATGTAGCTTTCAAAAGGAGATTATAATGAGTGGATGAATGGTGCTCCCTGCTACATGTTTCTCTTGTTGGAAATCCCTACTTGTGAAAGGCCATGATTGAAATGATCAGAAGGTGGGATTTAATTGAAAGCAGTTTACATGCAGGTATGTGTAACCAAACTGTTAAGAAACTTTCCAGTGAGGCAGTATGCACTTGGTCAACTGCAGAATGGGAAATAGAACAAAAAACATTTTGTAAAATGGCTTTATATTACTTTGTGTTATTTGGATAAATTACAGACCAGATTCTCAACTGGTGTGAAGTGGTAAATTTCTGCAAAAGTAACAGAGTTACAGCTTTTACCATGTTACTAATGGCAACTGAAACTTAAACTAGAGGGTTGTGTGACTCACTTGTTTACTTTTTGGTTTTCTGTAGAGAAATAAATCTATGGCAGTCATTTTCACTGCCTGATTCTGATATACACTGTAAAGTTAAGTGCTATGTTATGTTAACATCTGATGTTTGTTTAATTCTTAAAAAAAACCCCAACCGCACAAAAACCAGTCCCTTGTAGATGAGGTCAAATAGTAATGAAAAGTAGCTCTATTCTTGTTGGCCTCATTGACCTGCTTCTGATAGCTTCTTCTTGATAGCTGTTTCTTTTATTTTTATTAAAGGCATTTTTATTGTTTTCTTTAAAACAAGTGTGGATATAAACAATAACAGGAGCTACTCTCATTTTTGACAGAAAAGTTTCATACTAGAATATCCAACATGGGACAGCAGGGTATTTTTTCTAAACTGGCTGGAACAGTATTAAAAGTTCCCAAATACTTTGCATTAAAGGAAGTAGTGGTCATTGAGACTAATACTGGAAACTTCCATCTTTGAAGTTTCAGCATTTATAGAAAGATCAAGATGAATTACTTGCAAAGCCATTTAAAGTAGGAACTGGTGCAGAACAAACATAGAAAGGCAACAAAAAAAAAATCCAACCAAAAAAACCAAACCAACAAAAACAATGTAGCATCAGCATTGTTAGCAGTCATGAGGAGCTATCATAATAATTAATAGTTGCTCCTGACCCTGATGCAAAGGTGTGAGTATATGTCCCAGGAATTTGGGCACACAGATGCTTATTTAGAAATTGCAGTTCTCCCTATTGCCCTTTGGTATTAGTTCCTTGCAAGGAGGCTTATATATCTTTGCATAAGAAAGAACCTGCAGTTACCAAGTGACCTGAATGCCTTAAGAGGAGCACCTAGTAATGCTCTGGAAATGCATTTCGTTGTTCCTCTGCTCTGTCTTTTGAAGGTATCACTTCTCATAATTGGCAAAGGGTCAAGTACCCAGTTTGATCCACAAAAATAAGTGTAAGTAGACCTGATTTCTGCCCCTCTTCCTTTCTTTTCCCCTCTGTAGTCTTCTGTTTTGCATCTCCCTCAAACCAAAAGGATAAAGGGTGCTGCTAATGTGGAACGATGTTTTTTCATGCCTATTTGGCAAGGCAGGAGCTGAGTGGACCAAACTAATTAGGCCAGACCACAATATACACACTTGTTCACTTCTTGCACTTTTCCTGGATGTGAAAGGATGAGTTATTTGGATGTATAACTATTTTTTTACCCTGATTCCAGTGTCCTAGAGCACAGTAGCTGTTAAACTCTTTTCTTGCCTCTCTCTTCCTTTCCCTGTGATCCTAGGAGATGTGGTACACCCCCTTCATCTCTTTACTAACTTTTAAAGTACTTGCACAGTGTTCATCATAGTGGGAGAGTATCTCCCCATGGAATATTTTCTCCAGGGAAGTGGTGAGCTACTATGGAGTCACTGGCAGTGGAGCGGAGCAGGGGGTGAAGATGGAAGGAGGTAGCTGGGATAGCTTGAGGTAGGCAGCACCTCTCTGTTCATTTTCAGCATTACTGTACCTGACCCCTGTCCACATCCCATACATGTCTGACAATACCTAGTTCCAGTCCTAATGGCTTCCCAGCAATGCAGTCTTCTGGCTCCCCAGAATAAATTTCCCTCTAGCAAATGCACATGGCAGAACTCAAATTATGTCCTCTGCTCAGACATATACTAGGGAACATTTAATTTTATAGTCTACAGAGGATGGGTAAGAGAATTGGAAGGCTTGGTGTTTTTAAAAATAATTAAAAATTAACAACTCTCTTATGATTTTTAAAACCACCGGAGCTTTATTTCACATAACCACTGCCCCCTCTATCTCTAAGCTGTTGCCTTTCCCTTATATCTTAAAACAAATGACTTTTGAGACTGGAGGGGTAGGTACCACAGGGAAGACTACAAGGAAAAAAAAAAACAGAAAAAGTAATCTTGTGCTTAGATAACCTAAAGGCTATACTTGCTGGACTTGGGCAATTATGTTTGGCAAATGGACAAGTCTTTGGTTCCTTTTTTTCAAGAAAACTACATATGAACTTGATTCATCCAGTTTCTCAACTGGATTAAATACGACTTGGAACCAGCCAGTCTTGATTAATCATTTTAATGCACTTATTCCATGCATAAGCTCTAGTGTGTGCTATTTTAGTATTACCATTCTAGTCTGTGTATGTCACTAGCTTGGACACATAACTTGGGTTGTGCTTTCCAGACTGCTGTTTGTACTTCTCTTGATTTGAATAGTATCTCAAGGTCAGCAATGACGAGTAGTTAAAGCAGGGAATTTTACAGGGTTGTTCATACTTACTGTATATACCCTGTACATGGTACTGTAGGTATAATATAGTGCATTATACATTCATGTTGCTATGTGCTTGTCTTCCTGCCTCTTGAGGAAGCGTCACTGCTACTTTAAATATGTATATTGCAAGGTTTATTATAGGACTTCAGGACTGACATGTCCAGAATCACTATTACTAAAATTGTCACCTGTCTAAGCCAAGGATTAAACATTGCATGAGAAATTGCAAAGGGCAATTCCATAAGTAGAATCACGTGTGTGGTTATACCAGGAAACTTTAACACCATCAGGGTGTGTTGTGATTCATAATGAGCCAAAGGTTACATACTTTCAGTGTTTTGAACAGACTGACTAATTCCTGTACCACTTCATTCTTTGACCTATTACTGATTCTACAGAAAGTTTGTCTTGTTTTAAAGACCTGAGAATAACTGGTTGCACAGCACCAGCCCACTAAGCTGTGTGAGACCCATCAGATGGAATATGTAGATTAAACGACCAGCTTAATTCTGGAGACATGGGTTCTTCTGTTGGCTTTGCTACAGAGTCCTTGGCTGGTCGTGGGAGGGAGGGTAGGGATGGTAAAATTGTTATTTAATAGTGGCTTCTCTCTCGGGGGGTGACGGGACACAAATGTGTTTTGCAAAAGTGATGAATAATTTTTGGATGCTTCTGTGTTTGGATGTACAGCTTCATTTATTTGAAAAGGACCTGATTTGAGAGAGGGGGGGAACCCCTGCTTTCAGCACTTCAGGGAACCTGAAATTGTGCACCCTAAAACTAAGGCATGCCAAAGTGGGGCACTTTGCAAAGCAAGGTGTGAACACTGTGAGGGGCAAATCCAAAATCCAGATTCAAATCTTGCTGGTGCTTTGCATCAGCAGTTAAAGTACTTAATATCTGCATTTCTCAGATGAGAAGCTTTCTAAAAGTAAAGTGATGGCTAATAAGCTGTGACTCAGAAGGAACTACGTTAACAGCTACAATACATTTTAATAACTGTTGAAATGCAAGCATTTTTCAATCTCCTCCTGAAATAAAAGCAGGGATGTGAAATCACATAGGATTTCATAGTCTAGATTTCTTCTCTCTGTGCATAGCCCCATGCTCAGCCTCCTGTAGATTTCTGCTCAGTAGACTAAATCACAAGCTTAGATAGATATACTCTGGCTCTGCGGGGAGATCCATGTCCATGAGGGCATAGTTTGGCATAAAAGAAAGTGATAAGGTATTGGGAAAAATTACTATTGACTTACTAATTTGCAGGATGAGATGCTGGAGATACTTTGGTTGGACCAAAAGAACAGATTAAGTAATTTTAGATTGTGTTTACAAAGAAGCTCCTCGATTGTTGCTTTACTCAGAGGCATGGAGAGGAGGAAGCATGTTCTAGAGCACACTAGCAAAAAACACCAAACTTTTCCTGTCATTTCAGGAAAATATTAAAGCCCCTGAAGAGGGCAGGAGCCCTCATTTGTTCTTTGGGAACAGTCCTTCTGCCATGGAGCCCTTTCCCTTGGACTCTGCAGCACGTATGAGAGGGTGCTGATACGTAGCAGCTGCTTACTTATTTTCTCGCTCCCAAGCCTGCCTCTCTGCCTTCGTTCTGTCAAATCCCTTGCATTCTTAGTGATTCTGTTTCAGTATCCATCCAGGCTGAGCTGTGTGTCAGTTCACACAGAGTCTGGTTTTAATTATCTCCCTTTTCTGACGGGATCTCAGTGTTAAGCCAAACTGAATAATTATCGTGGTTCTTTGGAGATATTTTTATCTTTTTTTCTCCCCAAATGTTTGCTTTCACATTAAAAATTGATCAGAGTCTTGAGGTGGTTGCTTTGCTAGCAGTTTCTTAGATTTTTGAGGATTTATTACTGCCTTTGAGTGAGAGGCAAAGACTCCTCATTTTACATATGGCTATGAGAATGTGCTTTTCCATGAGAAAATATTCACTTTTCACTTAACCCTTCCTGCTATGTTTTATATTTGTTTCTTCAGTTCATCAGAAGAGGCATTATGAAGAGAAATATGATAGTATTAATGCTATGACTGGAATGGTGTCCAGATGTATGGTCGAGTTTGTAGTTAGAAGCAGTGTTTGTTGTTATCCAAACTGATATAGCTGTGGTGGACAGAGGCACTGAAGTCCTTCACTCTGGAACAGGAGAAAACTGAACTGAGAATAATAACCATTGTTCTATGTTAATTATCTTGAACTATTAGGCAATTATTTTTGACTGTTGATTTAAGAGGAAGAAGATAGTTAGCTGTTGGACAGAGAGAGATGTGATTATGGCCTATTGAAATACTGAGGATTAGCTGGAGAAAGGGGATGTAGAAACTTGTCATGCATGCGAATGCTAATGTCCCTACTGGATCTCTGAACTATTCCCAATTAGGCACATCAGCTTCCAGGCTTAGAAACAGATGGAGTTTCACTTGAGACTTGCAAAGGGATCGAATGAATGTTTTGTGAAAAGATATTCTTCAATTGCTAATGTAGTGTCTGTTTCACATATTTGTGTGAATTCCTTCTGGTATATGGTGGTTGCCTGTTTCACTCTCAAGGCTTCTGTGAGTCTGGTGAGTGAAGTAGGATATGTGAAGTCTGATACTTTTGTTCAGGACAGGATGGGAGCATTTACAATGATAGTTGAAGAAATGGCTTGGCAAATCTTGCTTTGGTTGCTCTGGTGTGGTTCTAGTTATCACTTGTTGGTTTGTGGGAATCAGTTTAGCTCTGTTCTCAAAGAAAGCCACAGGGAGCACAGTCTGCTCCCAACAGATGAGGAAACAGCAACTGGGGAATTGAAGCAGTCTGTGTAGATAAATGGGAGGTTGAAGGACGTAGTAGGACAGATGGAGATGGAGAAGAGTAAGTCATGGTCTTGCTCTTATCTACCCATACTTTCTCCTCTCCACAACTGATTCTTTATGTCCTTCCACTTCCTTAGCTGTCATTCTACTGTCTTAGCTCTGCTCCAAACCCTGCTTTTCCCTGATTTTTTTTCTCCCTTTCCTTCCTTCCTACTCTGTTAGATGTGTCCCAAACACAGAACCCTTTGTTCTAAATAACTTCCTCGGTTATGGACTTCCAGGCACATTGTTCTCCTTTCACAAGAGACTTGTTTCCCACCTGCCCTCATAAACAGTCAAATGCTCTGTAAGCATCACAAGCCTATTTCAAAAGAGAGTTCTCAGTACCTTATCAAATAGCTGCTAAATCAAAGAAGGCAGTTAGGAGATTGTGGTTCCTTAAGAATAGCACAAGCTTCTGGTGTTTGTTTGTTTTGTTGTTTTTTTAAAGCTCAGTTATGTTGGTTAGTTCATACATAACAGATGATTTGCGAATTACTAAATGCAGAAAAATATGTAACACAATCACCTGAAGTCCTCTTGCTCTTGAAAGCATATGGAGCTTTTGCTGGTAACTTTAGTTGAGCTGAGATTTCTCACCATCTGCTTTATTTCTTTCTTCCCATCCAGGTTAAGTCAAAAAATGACTCCAGTTCCAAAAGGATTCACAGTGTTTTTAAGGAAGCAATAAGGATGCTACAAGAAAAAGGGGTGGTTTTCCAGAAACCTAGTAGCTCCAAAGACTTATACCACGTAAGGAACTGAGCTGTGGTTGCAAACAAGGTCAGGGGTATGACTTTCACAGTCAGTAGAAATAGTAGAAATGTTTCAGAAATAGAAATGTTTAAGAAAGAGAAGCTGGACATCCAAGTGCTGTCTGTTTACTCAAAAGTCTTATCTGCAGCTTACTTCATTGTTGCTTTTACCTCTGTATCACCCACTGACTTGTTCTTTTTGTAACTCAGCACGAGATTTAAGCACTGCTGCTGTTCCAAGTGCAGTCTGTGTTCACTGGATTGCCAAACTGTGTGCTGATGCACCTGAGCACCCTGAAGGCTGGGACCTGGGACAGTTCTCTTTATCGAAGTGGGTTGAAACTTGGTGTTCTACTGGGTCAGTTGCCCTCCTTTGGGTTGAATTCTGGTGTATCATGTTCTTCACCTAACTCATGGATGCTGCTAATGGTACTAAAAATAATAATTGAGGATTTAACATTCATTATTAATCTCAGAGGCAGTATATAATGCAGACTGTAGTTATGACATTGTTAGTTTAGAATACATCATGCCCTTGGATTGCTTTTCAACAGTCATGCCATCTACTGTGAAATAGATTGCTATAAATTGCCAGTTTCTTCTGTTTTCTCCAGGTGACTGACCATGATAAGGAGCTGCTTAAAGTGACCCTTGATGTGATTAAAGAAGACTGTCGAAAACCCAGGCGTAAGTAGCAGTGTGATCAGGGCTCTGATGAGCTGGTGCTGATATACTGATAACAATATCTCCTGCTGTTGCTGCGATATGCTTCTTGTCCTTACCCTTGAACTCAGAGCTAAGTTGCTAGTGTAGCTAATCAGTATAGCTAAAAGCACGAGTGCAAGTGCAGCTTCCTGTAAGCATGGAGAGAGAAAGAGCAGGTATGCCCAGCAGGAAGCAAACCTCTCAAATCTGAAATAAGCAGCTTTTATCTTAGACCTATATCTTTTGAGAACACTTAGATTTTGGGAGGAACCAAATGTAATGAAGTTAGGTCAGCACCTAGCAGCTGTTGTTTTGCACTCTGGGTAAGTAGCAAATCTTGCTAGTGCAGTTTCTACAGGGGAGTTGACACAAAAGTGACCGTACAGAAAGGTGAAATCCCCACCCCCATTAAGTCAACAATAAAACTTCCTTAAGTCAGTAGGATATTCTCTGTAGATTTTAAGCTCAGGCAGAGCTCAGGTGATTGTTCTTTGCAGGTAGAGATTTCAGTCGAACAAAATCCACTTCTTTTCAGGTAATGTACCTCGTGTGGCTTCTGAGTTATGCTTGTCCCTCAAGCCTATTGTATTATATTGCCATAGTGATAGCTCGTGCTTGACTTGAATGTCTGCTAATTACACAGGTACATTGTGACAAAGTTTCTTTCAATTCATTGGATGGAATGTGTCAGCGGGGATCACTTGCTGCTGGAGTGCAGCTTTTTGTGGGGTAGTATGCACTTTAGTATAAAATAAATGAGTGACTAGAAAATAAGGCATATAACCTTAAATTGCTCATATCCTTATACTATCATAACTACAGTAGTGCTTGTAGGACCTGGTATAAGGTACTTATCCTGCAGTGAAAAAAGGCTAAGTGAAGTAGTATTATTTTTGAGTTTTCAACTGGCTGCCTTAAGCTGTGGTACAATTGTAGACAAGGTTTGTAGGTGGAGGTAAAAGTTCTGTAACTTTGGGGGATGGAGGGAGTAGATATTACTGGGCATTGCAGGTGAAGATGGGCTCATTTGCCTGAGGTTGCTTCAGTGCAACAAGTTACCATATCACATTGTTTTATTGTCTTTTATCCAATTAACAAATACAAACATCTTCGCTGAAAAAGACAAATCATTCCTCTGCCTATTTTGTACATCAGCTAGTTCTCCTGGGAACCCTTTTTTTTCTTTTTTTTTTTTATATAATTGTGCCACTATAAAGGCCAGAACATATATACAGTTGACATAGGGCACCAAGTGACTGCCAAGTGTTTAACTCCCCTCTTGTGCATTATCACACTGGCTAAGTACTCTCAGTGCTCTGTGAGAGGTTGGGAGATTTTTTTCTCCCAGTCAGGAGGAGTCAACAGCAGACAGAAACTCGTAGATCAGTTACAGAAAAAACTTTGAAGAGTCCTGAGTCCTCAAAGCCATGTTTTCCATACTGAGCGGGTTAAAAATAGCAACTGCTTTACAGAGCCTCTTGTTCTCCTTGAAGCTTTTCACCTGCTTCATTTCCTGTTGTAAAGAGGTCAATTTCCAGGTCAGTGTCTCTTTCTCTGCTAGCTTTCAGAAGGACCGTTTCGATGTTCTGGTCACTGGTAATAGAAGATTTTGAGAAGGAAAGCCAAGAAACTTCATCAAAACCAAGAGGGTACTGCGGATATTTTATTGTAACTGAATGATACAAGAGCACAGAGCTCAATGTAACTGTCGGACCCCCTCTGCTGGTGGGATGGCAGTCTTAGCCACCCGCTTGGCCTTGACTAGTGAGCAGGCTCGTAGTGAGAAAGTAAGAACACAGGAATACCTCTAGGGCTTTTGCTTGTTTGTGGCAAGAAATTCCTACCCATTTTCCTTCAAGAGTAATATTAATCTTCCATGACACAAAGACTGATTTATGATAAACCAAACTCTTGTCTCCAATGAGTTACTTCTCTGCCAGTTTTCAAGGCAATGCCTCACCCCATTGCTTTAGTTGTGACACATTCTCAGGCCCAGCCCAGCTGCCTGGAACTATTGTACAAATAAAAAAATCCTCAGCATGGCTAGTCAGAGTTCCACAAACCCTGATCTTTAGTATGCCTCCATGACAATCCTAGTCCTTGGCTCCAACTGTAATTCAAAAAAGCTTGATCTTAAATGCCCTCATGTGAGGCCACTGTGGGTCTATCTAGAGGTATAAGACCACCAGAAAAGTACATTTTGACTCCAGACTGAACTGCAAAATGGTAGAATTAGTCCAGATTTGTTTGGGTTTTTTTGTTTGTTTGTTTTCTCCCACACATTTGCTCTGGTTTTAGACTTAATGAGACTAACAGTAAAGAGGAAAAAAACAGAACCTCTTGAAGTTAAATTTAATATGTCAAAATGGACCCTGTGTGAGATGTCCACAGTGGGCAAATGGTAGTTTTTTCTGTAACTTTGTCCTCTCTGATATTGGTAGTCAGGCAAGACAGTGAATCACAGCCTGGCTTACCTCAGCTGGTAGACAAAAGCTAGAACCCAGTACATCAATGAAAGATGGACAGCATCACTTCACTGCAAGAAGTGTATTCCTTCAGAGTTGGGTTGTAGACTAGGAGTGTTTCTGGGTTACTTAATGATTGTACACACCTGCAGCTACCCCAAAATGCCATTTTCTACAAGCATCTAGGAAGAAAGTATGTATTGTACTATTGGGTAACGCTTGAGTCACTAATCTAATTCATTGAGACTTAAGCTAAGTTACTGTAGATTGGGGATGGGCACTTTGACCTTCTTATGCCAAACCTATGACGAATGCACAATGCAGCTACCCACTTTGTTTTCAACAACAGTCACTATGACCAGGTAGAGGCATTGTTCTGTTCTCTGCACTTATCTCTCCCCGGGTTGTGGACACATTTTTGGCTACCAGCCACAAAGGTCTTTCATCACACTGGATCACTGACTTCTAAAGAAAGATCTTTGCCTGAATCACAGCCTAGTAGGCTGAACTGTTTATTTTCCAGTACTTAGCGTTGCCTCCTATCTACCAGTGACTTTTCTCAGCAGCCTCTAAGGCAGTTTTGGAGCTCAGCTGATTCCAGAGTACAGATTGGCAAAAATAAAACCAAAGGCAGCAACAACAAAATACAGGGATCTCCCTGGCCCCTGGAAATTTCTCAGTACCCTTATCAAACTTACCTTATGTCATGTTGAGCTGAAGGCTGAGGAGGAGGAAAGTTGTTTGTGCTGATGTGTATCATTTATGCTAGTTTTCCACTGTTTGCCATAGAGGAGAGAAAGAAATCTGTTGTGCAGTTTCAGTACTCGGGGAGACTGGGAGCCTGCAGCAGTGATGATTACTGGGTTTGCAGCATGTGCTGGAGGAAATGTTAAGTGGAACAGCTGAGTGTCAAATGATGGCTCCACCAGGCACACAGTAGCTGCATGCAATACTGCAGCCATTAATGACCTCTAGGAAAGGGGATTATTTTTACATTTCTGTTCTCTTGTACGTTTTCAGCGTTCATTCCTCTTAAAAGGAGATAAAATTTGATACTGAAGTTCTGTTACTTTCTGCTCCCGTAATTGTCTTAGTCTGAAGTGCCGGGAATGGGATTGCACTGCTAGGTTTCTTTGAAAGTTGCACTGTAGCAGTTTTTCCACAAGATGCCAGTATTGGGCAAGCAGTTACAGGTCCTGGCCACGGACCGACCTTCTGTTCTTGACATTTTTGAAGCTGGGTATTAGCAAAAGGATTTTCATTTGGTTTCTTCTGCAGTTGCAGAGACTCGATGGCTTTCATAAGTGGACAGTGGAGGTACCCTTAAGTTATTAACCTCATCATCAGGTTGTACTGAATGAGCCCTATATATTAGAGTTTGCAAGACTGATTTTCACCCTCGTTGGTGGTGTTACAGCCCTGACACTTCCCAGAAAAGTCAGTGGGAACAGTTGATAACTGGAGAACTGTAGGCACAAACTGGATCTCTTTCCTCTGAATACATGCATCTCTGCTTCAGTATCTAGGACATTCTTCCTCTCCGACAGCTGTGTTTTATTCATGACTAATCTGGATTACAATCGTTAAAAAGAGGCAGTTAGACTGAAGTCTTATCTCCATGCCTGGACACATTTTCCTTTTTTTTTTCTGCAGACGCTGAAAAAGGCTGCCATTTCCTTCATGTCCTGAGCTGTGTTCGGCAAAGCTACAACCCCTCTCTGGCAGAAGTGGTGATGCACCGTGTCTTGGAACTGCTGGAGAGTAACAGTGATGTTGTCAGCACTATGGAAGGATATTATATGGCATTTTAAAGAGTGAAGATTGTTCTAGTCCATTCAGGATACAGGAGGGAAGAAAGAGAGGTTGAGTGACTCTGAAAAGCTGCTATTACCTGGTATGATCTAGATGGGGGGAAGAAAAAGAGCATTCTGATTCTCCAAATGCTGGTTTTGTCCAGCTCCAGAGAAGTTGTCCAAATAGTTGTTTTAATATTCTTGCTGACTTCCTTGCTATTCCTCGTGAACGCTATATCAAACTGATTCTGGACATCCTAATCCAGCAGAAGAGCTGGAAAAGAAGCTGGGCTCTTTCCCTGCAGTAAGATGAGATATGGGCATCCTCACATTTACATCCAGTGAGCCCTAAAGAAAAGTCATTGCTAAAGAGCACTGTTTACAGCAGTGGTCACATCAGGACTTGTTTTACTGGCTTAAGGACTGGTCTTGTGATCTTTCCATATGGTAATAGTTGTGGATCTTTCTTTTTATGTATACTTTATAATAGCTAGAAAAAGAACATGTAAGCAAACAATCAAAAGATTTGCCTGTCCTTCCTGGCAGTTTTGGTGTACACATGTCTGTAAATATGTATTCCTGAATGTGCACAGCTTTCTCACTACTAAAGCAGTCCTCACCTTTCTCTGAAAAGTAATATTCAGGAATGGGATCCTGCATCCTTTCCCCATTCTGCAACTTTGCCCACTGTTTGTCAAGCATGTCTGGCTTCCCCTAGCTACTGTGTGCACTACTGATGTGTTCTGTTGTGGATTCTGTTCAGACCAGAATTCTCAAAATCAGCCACCATTTTGCTGTTCAAATTGTTTCCTACATCACAAATGGTAAGCGATAAATCAGATGCTTTGGAAAAGAAAATACGAAAGCCGGCAAGACCCATTGTAATCTCCATGCTCCCTGTTGCCTTTTGTGTCTTCTATTCCTTGTCAACTTTGGGGAAAAATACTATCTGTATCTGTGCTTGCAGAGGAACACAAGACATTGATGAAATAACATTGGCCTAAAGAAGGTTATCACGCAAGACGTTTGATCTGGAATAATCAGAACTCTGTTATGTGCCACAGTTCAAAGCCCGCAGCTGTTCAGTATTTATCCTTAGAGAGAGCTTGCTGCTGCAGGGGCTTATCTGTTTAATTAATCTGTTTAATTAATGGTGTGGAGGTAAGACATTTAACTTGAAAAGAGTAGAAAGGATTTAATATATGCTTCGTCTTTCCTCTGCACCTTCACTGTAACAGTTGAAATAGCAGACTCCCAGGAGGATGATGTAGTGGTAAAGCCCTATAAGGATTGACATAGCAGGGAAAAACAAACCATATGCATGAAGAAAGCCAGTGAGTAGCCCCATGTGTGCCAGGTCTTTAGTTTGTTGTTATATTATATGCCTCATTCCAAGCCCTGGCTGCAGTGAGATATAGGCTAAGAGAAAAACATGACAAAATATTTGGCATTTGCAGAGGCCTGTGGAAAACTCTGGCCTTAAAGAGATGGTGTGTTTGTCCATAGTGGAAAATGAATCATTCTTTTGCTGTAAATTCCCTCCTTGCTGTAGGGCTCAATAGTTGGTTTCCCTGCAGGCTGCCTTACTCCTAGTGTTGCTGCTCTGTTTTGAGTTGGGTACCTTGTAGTCAGATCTTAATATGCGCCTGAACATGTGGTGAAAGGATGTACTTGTGCAGAAGAAAATAAAAGAGAAGACGATTAAGAAAGAATTGTAGAAGTCTTCCTCCATGCCTGACCCCGCAACGTCTCTAGAAAACGGAAAGAAGTCCACATTCTGAAGTGGTACTGAGGGGAATTGCAACTTTAATTTATGCCTACAAAATGGTCTGGTTGGCCACAGGGGAGATTTGCTTCTCAGATTCCTGCTTTGATTGCTGATAAGTTTGAAGTGATGCTTAAAAACAAAGGCTGTCTATAGGAGAAGTAGTTTGGAATATTGATTCCTAAATTCAGACTGATATCAGGAGTTAACCTTATATTACTGCTTGATTATGGACAAGTCCCCTACTTGGCATGAATTTGAGGATATTTTAAAGGAAACTATGCGGTATCTTGGACCACATGGAAGACCATGGCATCTAATTTAAGAGACTGACTTGGCCATTTTCTTGAGAAGTCCTATATTAGCAGAATCTGATTTTGCTGGGAAAGGGTTAAAAGAACACTGCTAGCTCAGTGAGAAAGGCGATCTCCTCTCTTAGGTTAGAAGAGAGAAAGATTCTGGTTCTCCTGAGGGTGTCAGCCAACTGTGTGGGCTGGATGAGTTTTGGAAGGAGCTCTGCACAGCTGAATCTTGGAGGTAAAGATAGTCTGGAGACCATATTGTTCTTTAGGGTCTCTTTAAAATAAATTCATATGAAAATAGGATTACATCTTTGTCCTTTGCAGCTTGGATAGTCACACACGCAGCATCTAATGTGTTCTGTTGTCTCCAACTTTGATGCTGCACTTCCTGTGTTTCAGATGCATTTCTGTGCGTAAAGTCTGCCTAAAACCCCTGGCCACCCATTTTCTGTGCATTGGAGGTTAATGCAGACACAAAGTGTCTTACCTCTATCTTCTGCCCCTGTTGCAGTTTAAAAGCACTGATGAACTGCAAAGCATCAGAGATGAGGTAGGAAGAATTCATCTTGGGAAAGATGGATAAGTGACTCTGGAAAAAACCTGTCCTTGGAAGTTTTTAAGCTGGTCCTTGCTGGCAATGCAGGACTCTTGTCATTAGAGGGTGCATTCTGTTGGAGATTGCTCCCCAAGAACAGGAAAAACGGATTTTTCTCACTTGAGTTAACTCAGGGAAATATGAATGAACATAAGGGAACCTACAGTTTTTATAAGAGTGAAAGGTTAAAATAAAATTAATGGAGGAGCCTAGATTTAAGTTACACAGATTCTTATTCTGAGAACTGTATGGAATAGTTGTGCCTTAAGCTTGCATGCTTTATTTTTTCCATGGTAGCCACCCAACACAGACTAACACTTACCCTGGTTGAGTGCATTCCCTCTCTTGTACCTACAGGGAATACCGTATGCATATGCCTGCACAGAAGTGCCCCAGCTAGCTGTGGGAGCACAGAGCTCACTGTAAGTTGATTTACCCATTTCCTCAGTATCTCTACAGTATGCTTCTGTGACAGCAGTCTAGACATACCCATATTGGTATAAGTCACCTTTATGTAAGTCTAACCACACACACTAGGGCTTTTACTGCTAATAAACTGTCTCTCTGTTTAAAGATCATATCCTTAACCAAGAGAGTCATCATGCACACTGTTAAAATTCTTAGACTGGACCACACCTACAAAATATTGTGTGGAACACTCAGTGAAAGCACGCTTTCTTGTTTTGTTTAATTTGAAAACTTGTTAGGCAACACAATTATTCCTGGTTTATTAAAAGACTTTGAAGGTGGCACTTTAATCTAAAACTGACAAGTGAGAATTCATGTTGTAGGACTGCTTCATGGCGACCACTTCTGGTTTCCATAGAAACAGTTATGGCAGTAAAAGGCAGGTAAGTCAACTGGAGTTTTTAAAAACAGTCAGCATTTTTATGTTACCTTAAAAAGGTATGTTTCCATAGAAATGCAGTGCCTGAGAACAAAAATTACTGAAGAGTCTTAATATTCCATTCTATCAAAATGTAAGGTGATTGCTTTTCTGGTGAGGAAATGAAGGAACCTTCAGTCCCCCCCATCTGCTTAGGTGAGAGAAGAGATGAGGTTGCTTCATGCCTCAGTTTCCCTCTTTTGTAAACTGGGGGTAATACAGCTCCCTGTGTAGGGCACAAGCCTCAATTTTTCTTAATGTTAGTCATTAAAAGCTCTAGAGATCTATTGGTGAGAGCTGTTAGGGAAGAACTCTCTGGGAGTGGATGAATGGATCGATCCTGGAGTAGGACTTAGTTCTAGTCCAAGTCCCACTTTTGCTAATAGCTTTATCTTTCTCTGCCTGTCTTTCCATGCATATTGCTCTTCTCTTCTGTTTTGCTCTCCGGGTCCTATGAGGCAATGATGGTCTCCCTGTTTTTATTTGTACCAAATATTTTTCCTGGAATCCTGTTTCCTCTTATGACTTCTTTGATGACTTCTTAAAAACAGAAATCCAGGTAAATGAGGTCTGAATGTTCTTGTTCTCACATCTTTGGATTGTAAATTTGTACCCATGAGGGTATGTCTTTTACACAAGCTACCTGGGAAACGAAGCTTTTTTTCCAAAGTAGTAAATGAAAAATTTAAAGATTAGCTACATGACTGAAAGCTGTTACTTCTGTGGATCTGTCCATACTTGCATATTCCAATGATGAACACCATAAATAGGAGTTACTGATTCATTATTTAGAATGAGAATTCATCAGTGAGCAGCCAGTGAGGCATGGAGCCACGTGGAGAATTATGAGACAAAGTACTGAAAATCTGCTTGTCAAAGAAATGCAGTTTGGTTTACTTTGGGAGTAAGCCGATCCTGTGGGGAAAAGATGTGCCTAGCAAAGATTTGTATCTTTATACTTACCTCTAAATGGGAAGGGAGCAAGTTCAGATCCCATGGGCAACCTGAATTTTGAAACTTCCTGTCAGTGCAGTGCTACGTTCTTTATTGCCGTCTTTCAGCACAGTCTTCAGCCCTCCTGCCTCAACCCGACAGGCTAGCAAGCAAAAAAAAGTTCAGCCGCAGAGATAAAAGAATAGTTATAATAATTGGTTACCATCATCCAGGAGCCCCAGCATTACAGAAACATTTTTGTGGATGTTTGTTGGCAGCAGGGTAATGCTGAGTCGGGGATCTTGGGTTTCATTCCCAGCAATATGCCCTGTCAGGCATAGAGCCTTTCCCCCTAATCTCTTTCTTCTATTTCTGCTCTCCGCTCTCTCCTCTAACTGTCATTTCTCAGGCCCTTCATGTCATTCACAGTCTCATGGTTCATCTCTGCACCATGGATCCCAGTCAACCCTCTTTCCTCTCTACTTTGTCCCCGTTTTCTTTCCTAACTCAAATATCCTTGTCAGCATCTGGCAATTGAAAGTTTCAGTATAATCCCCCTGCCTAACTGAGCTGGCACTGTTCACAGCCCGTTCCGATTCCAGGAGGCTGTGCTTTGCTCCTTGTCTAGGCACCAGAAGAGGCAGATATCATCCACTTCAGTCTTGAGTTTTCTTCACCATGTAGTTTGCAGCAGGAAAGACCTGCAATTTCAGAAAAACAACACTTTTTTCAACCCTCTCAAAGACCCAGTAGCACCCTCAAAGATTCTAGTTGTGGTTTTCTTGCAGGTATCCAAGTGCAAAATAAATATAATAAATAAATAAATAAATAGACCACTTGTGTCTTGCCCAAACCTGAACAAGCACTACTGGCAAGAGAAGCCATCTGCCTCTCCCTGCCACTTGCACGTCCTTGCACAGATTTCATTGCAGACATGATCTGTAAAGTTGATGTGGACTTTTAGTTTGTCTGTCTCCTAGTTAGTGTGTCCTTTTAGCCTGTTTTTTCTGAAAAGTGTGATTATACTCTGATGCGATTATACTGTGTGTCTGGGCATTTGTCAACCTCCTCTGTCCCACCAGCCCAAGTGACTTTGTAATCTCTTGGCTAGTTAAGAGGGGTGAAGGACCCTGAGCTCTTATGGTCTTGCACATTTTTAGAAAACGAATGCACTGATAGAAGAGGGAAGCCCAAATTGGTGCCTCCACTAAGGGGAAGGAAGAAACTCAGTCATAGAACACTAGGGAAACCACACACGAGACAGTCCCAAGGAACCCATTTTTGTAACTTCAGCTGCCACAAGAACTACGCATTCTGCAGTACTCTCTCAAGAAATGACTGGACTATTTTTCCGGAGTTTGCTTGTAGAGATCACCCCAAGGCAGACATTCATGATGGGAGACTGCAAATCAAACTGTTAAAATCTGGTAAAGTTACAGCATCTACGTCAGGGTACAAAGTTGAATAACTGATTGTTAGGGATGCCACCAGCTCATTCCTACTAATATCTTTTAAACATGCAATGGAGGCTATACTAATCTAGTCACAGTAATCTACAAGTTGAAACCAGCCCAGATTAACAAGACTGCCTGAACGTAATATAACCAGGAATTTGCGAGTGAAAGAAATAACCTAAAGGAGCGATTTTCAGCAAGTGTTGAACCACTGAACAGTGTGGTGCCAATTAACCTGGCACAACATGTCCTACAGCTCTTGTTTTAGCTTGCTTTTTGTTATTGATTGGAAGAATGAACGCTCCTTCCCTACCAGCTAGAACTGGAGCTCTCTGCCACCTTAGCCTGGGATGAACAAGCTGTGAATCTGCAGGCATGTAAAGGCCAAAACATCTGCTCATCTTGCTTGAAAACTGGAGGAGTGGCTGCAGCTAAGCCACTGCTTCCATAGGATATTTAGGCTGAGACATCTAGTTCGTTGTTCTTTTTAATTTCCCCAAGTTAAAAGTAAAGCAGAGAGGAGAAAGTCGTCCCACCTCTGATGCAAAAAAGGTAAGATAAATTGCAAGTGTATGTCACTGCCTAACAGCCAATGTGATTAAATGAAGCACGCGCCAAGTCTGTTACTGGTCTGAAGTTCATGGATCCTTACAGGAGTGTAGGCCTCATCCAAATATTATGGTGATATTTGGAAATAGGAGGGAGGAATCAGTTCCCTCAAATGTCTTTCTCAACACCAGAGTCGTGCAAGCCCTGCAGGCCTACCTGATTCTAACGTGCTTTTTTTGGCCAGGTACACAAGGCGGTAGGGAAATGAAAAAGGTGCTTGAAGTTGGGTTTTTCTCCTATTGCCAAAATTAAGTCGCTCATATTGAGAGCGTAGGAGTTGTCCTTGAGTACATGTAAAACTCTACTTTGCTGTAATGTCCACAAAAAAACCCAGAGCTGTAACAAGCCCGCTGGTGTTCTGAAACTTGTGCCTCCACTGCTGACTAATACTCTCTCATTGTTTTCTTCCCTCACCTTCTCTTCTTTTCCCCAATAAAGTCTCTTGAACTTAATTCCTGGTTCAAGGTAGTTATAGTCTCTCTCTTTGTCCTTCTGTGAGTACAATGATCCAGGACAAACATAACAGGAGCAAACTGATACACAGAGTTTTTGTTGGAACTCTGAATGTAGGAAAGGATGAGAAATACAGAGGGAGGAGGATTTAGCACAAAGATGTTTGAAATTAGTCCCATTGAAAAAGGCTAAGAAGTAATTGCCTAATGATGCTTTGGACATCTGTTTCAGAACAAGCAGCAGGTGTTGCATGTAATGAACGCAAGAACTTGTACTATTTTATTTTCTGCAATTAGAAAGCAGGGGAGGAAATGAGGGCAGGAAAGATGGAGTAAGAGAACATTTATCATAAACAGCTGGACACATTTATATTTATATGCTCTTCCTCTGCCTTCCTTATACTATCCTTTAACAGTTCTCTGTTCTGCAGGGTATTTCGTCCTTTCTAAAAGACCAATCCCTTAGATGCTTAAAGTTAGATGCTGAAGTAAGAGTTGGTCAACAAAATGCCTTTGAGGATCAAAAAGTTCAGGATAATGTAATTATCACTTACCCAGATGCTGTTGCTAACTGATGGAAATAGTCCTGAAGGAGAAGCTGCCCTTGCCTCACAGGTGGTTTCTGTGTGCCTCAGTCACTAGACCAGTGGCCGAGAAAGACTCTCATTAGTGAAGTGGTCTTTAGGGTTGCATCCCTGGTGCTGCACAGCCATAGATTAGCACGTGTCTGGATCCAAGTAAATGCCTGGAATTATGTGGGTGGTGTGTCCACTGCTCCAAGCTGAAAAGCATACCTGTACTAGGCCCTGCTAGAGAAACCATAGCTCTACTTTCCATGAGAAATTATCTGGTTTGGGATGATCTCATTCCTTTTTCCAAGCAATAAACATCCTACAGGGCATTCCAAGCATCTCCACTACTGCCCTACAAAGTCTAACCTGGGAATGATTCAGGAAAAAAATACTATTTGTGTCAACCCATGGGATGATATTGCTGCTGAGGAGGTCCAGAAGCACTCCTCCTAAAGAAGTCTCTCTGCTGGGAAAACCACTTTGCTTTTGCATTAAGGTAACTTAAAAAAAAATAAAGCTACTGAATGGTAGGGGTTGCATGCTACAGATTTCTCCTTACAATGTCCAGCTTGTGCTTTTTTCACCTATGGTCTAACTGCAGTTCCATGACGAACTTTTCATAAGGTTTTACTGATACATTTTTACAATTTACAGTCCATCAGTCAAATGTTTTCTGGTTTGGATATTGGCAGTTAAACTCTTATACTTTCTCTAGGGGATGTGCAGCCAAATGAAAAATAAAATTACTGTTTGGTTTCAGAAGAGGTTGAATGAGCAAAAATAGCAAAAAAGGAAATTCAAGTTTAAAAAGGACTTGGAAATTTTAAATGTCTTAATATGGAGGACTTGATGTCCATGTATGTACTTAGAGGTAACATGGGAGGAAAATGCAGAGAAAGACTACTTCTTCCTAGATTGACTTTATTTGTAACAAGCCTGCGTTTTCAATAATGCATTGCCAAGTTTTTTGCAGAGGATGAGGCAGAAGCCCGTCTCAAAATGCGCTATTTTGAGAACAGCGAGAGCGACTCAAAAAAAAGTCAGGGATAGCATCCGGGAAGAAACCTGGGGAATTCTAATCCAAACCTGTGATCTGTTTGATAAACTTCAGCTCTCTCAAATCTAAGCCTGACATTTATATAATACATAAAGGAAAGTGTGGTTTGGGCTTGCTTTATTTTTTTTAACCACGTCAACAGATATCTACAAAACCTTCGTAACAATGGAAAAGTACAAAGTGTACATGCATGAAAAGCAGTCTGCAATCTGCTGCTACTACCCTAAACGGAGCATGCAGTGCACACACTGCGGTTGGAAATCCTTCATCCACAACTCCAGTAAGAGAGAACTGAAAAATGTTAGTCATGAAAGGGTTAAATTGTAAGATAGCTGCTTCAAGAAAAGGATAATCTATAATTTAAGTCACAAGGGTGAAGCAACTCTTTCATAATGTAAGTAAAAGCTGTTATGCCGTTGGGAAAGCATGTATGCTGCTAGCAGGGGGAATGATTATTTTGGTTTTCCCATTATACTAGATTGCACACAGGGGCTGATAATGCAGCACTCTGCTGAGGCGGCTGGGAGGGGAGGGGGCACGCTCCTGTGCTGGGGGGGGCTGCTCTGCCAGGACTGCAGCTGGTTTCTTCGTCTCCCTTCTGCCACAGTAGCTGGGCCTGTTTGTCTCTAGAGTGAATTTTATTTGAAGAGCAGTAATTTCCCAAGAAGACAAAATGCAATTGGCTTTTAAAAAATAGGAAAAAAAGATGGCATCTTGCTTTGTGTTTCAGAGTTTGAGATTTGAATGCCAGACAGGCTCTACTATTCTTGTTGCTCCTATCAAAGGACGTGTACGTTGAAACCCTGAAGTGGAAGGACTGCATGGAAAGCAGCCCTTTTAAGAAGCTGAGGTTTTGTAAGTACAGAAGCTGAGATGGGAGTGTAACAAAGGCTCTGTGTTGTGCTGTTGCACATCAGAGCCAAAAAAACCCTAAGGGGCACATCTCTAGTACCATGTCTAGCAGATTATGCATGCAACTCTAGTTGCCAGTAATGAGTTGTGTGGCTAATCTGTCATGCAGGGCACTGAAACGCTCCCCTTCCCCCATGGGGCAGAGCTCACGGGGCACTTCGCTTCCCCCCAGGGTGCTGAGCACCGTTAGAGCCTCAAAATGCAGCGGGACAGGAAAACACCGTGTTCGTCCTGGCTGCCCAAGCCTAGCAAACAGAAAAGCAAAAACAACAAAGAAAAGTCGTCTTTAACAACAACTCCAGCCAGCACAGACAGGGCTGTTAGAGGAGAGTATGGTTAATATTCCGGGGGGTTTACTTATCTATGGTGATATGCCATGAATTAATAAGGGGCATTAGAAATGGCCCTAATGGAGCACCGGAGAAAAGCCGGTCCTTTGTTTTATTTTCTCACTGATTTCACGATCCAAGTGTTTTCAATTTACAACTCAAATGCTTATTTACAAAAAACTTAGCAGCGTGACAAAGTCCTCTTGAAATACGAAAACTCGAGTCATGCTCCAGCTCTGAGACCATCACGCACGCGTTCTGTCACGCATCAGCTTTTGCTGTAATTGGAGCAGACTCTAGGCTGCTGGGCTGTAGCTGTACTGGATCTGTGAGGCTGATGTGATTACCTGTTTGGTCAAAAAAAGAAAAAAAAATTCTTTGCCCAAATACCCACCTAGCAAACGAATAAGCAAAAAAGCTTTTAAAATAGCTGGTTTATCTCAGTCTTCAGAAGTCTGAATTTCCCAGGGTGTTCCTCAGATCAATTTTATTGGAAGCATAAGTCCGTAAAGGTGAATTATTAAATCAACTGTTGATATTAATATCTATATTAAAATTGTTAATAATAGCAGTGATATTCCATGTAACGATAGGACTTCAATAATGGACACTTTAAGAAAAAACATAAATACTAGGAGATTTAGGATTAATATACCTGTAGTAAGTTATTTTCCTACAAATTTGCAGTGCCTCGGCCTGGGTGTTCACGGTCCTAGTCAGGTACAGGCTCTTCGGCACGTGGAGTTGGTCGTCCAACAAGCCTGCCGTGCTCTTCACTGCATACTCAGTTTTTCTCTCGTTCAGTCCCAGCAGCTGGAGCCTGGCTCTCCAGCACAGGGCTGGGAAGCGCTGTCAGCTTCATTTTCCCAGCTGCTGCCTAAGAGAGGAGCAGATTTTCCCAAGCCTGCAGCATAATAAAGGGTTTCAGTTATTTTTCTGCCAGTCTTGCAATAGGCTGGTATCAGACTCCTGCCAGACTGGGTGTTGTACATATTTTAAAAGAACAATCCATGCCCCTAGCAACATACATTTTTCCTATGTAGATGGAGGGATGCAGCAAACAAACACGGAGAGCAGAAGGTGGTGGTGAGCACAAAACCAGCAGACAATGGAGGAGGGGAGCCAGAGCTGTACAAGGGCTGGGCAGGCTTCGCAGCTGGAGAAGGTTGGCTGGAGCGGTGGAGAATCAAGTTGTCTTGAATAGAGGAAAGGTGAAGGGTGGACCAGATGCTGTGAAATTATGGGGTAGACGCCAAGGGAGCACAAAACCCAAAGTGCTGGTCTCAGGTTGGACCGAAAATTGTCGTTCCTTCCTTACAAGAGCAGAAGAGAATAAAACCAGTGAAAAGATGCCAGTTAGTGAGAATGTCAGGAAGGATGGGGCAGAGTATTTGGAGAATGATGTATTTTGTCTGTTTCCCTTACAATGACATGTTTTGAAAGCTGATTTAAAACAAACCCTGAGTGTTTCTAATGCCTGGAGGGACCTTTTATTTATTTATCTATTTATTTGGACAGGGTGATAGAAGCGGACAGAATGTGTGATATATATTGATAGTGGCTCACAGGAAAGAGGCATGCAAGACCCGAAAGACTGACCACACCAGGAATATTTTTACCAATGGGTTATTTGAATATTTACATTTTCAAGGAAGAATTTTCTTTGTTCTGCACACCAGGGACTTCTTGGCCAGTCTAAACAGTAAAGGTTTCTAATGTAAATAATTGCTCTGCTGACTTCTGTCATGCACGAGGATTAGAGGTGGGAAGTCCCTCAAAAAAGAGGAGGGAAGAGGGTGCACTGAAGGAGAAAAGAGAAGCCTGAAAAGCGATAACAGAGGTGGGCACATCAACTTTTCCCCTCTTTCACCCTCCCTGTTTCCAAAAGTTGGTCTCATGTATACCTGCACACATCCTAGGTGGGACACCAGGATTTTAGCATTTTATGTCAGTTCACTAGTTGTGGTAAACTGTGTGTAGTAGCTGAGGAGGGAGAAGGCTGGCTCAGAGCATCTTTCCCTGGCATTGTGCTGCAGGTACCTGGTTCCCACCTGGCAGCAGACGGTACCTGTGTGCTGATGGTGCAGCTCCTGGTTTTCCTTCCTTTTGTAAGCTGCTCATGGAAACCAGCTACGGTTTGAAACCAGCCGCTTTCAAACGTTCGCCTTCAGGCTCAACTGTCTATGGTTTTGTGACTCTGGTGTCTCTCTCATCATCGTCACATGGCTAATAACCATTGTAAAAGTTGTGATTCAGAAACTGTGCATATAGTGTAAATAATGAAATCACATTGAGATTGACTGTTCTCACTGTAAATATGGGTCTTTTTTCTCCAGGAGCTGGGACCTGTCTGCGCTCCTAGGCTGGCGGGCCTGGAGCTGTCAGCAGCACTTCGGAGGCTTACTGGAAAATCTGCATGGGCTGCTGTTGAAGAGGCTATAGAGGAATGAGAGATCTTAGTGACTTCAGTTAATTTGGTGAACAGCTAATGAATGTCATGAAATGAGCTGAGGGCTGGAAGATCACATGTAAGTTCCCATTTCTGATGTAATAAGCATATGCAAAGTAATGACGCATTATTGAAAAAAAAAACCCCAAACCAACCTGCAATTTGTAGGGCAAGCTCTTCTTGAAGTGTGGCTGGGGAAGATGATGCTCATTTATCTATATAGGTATATAGAAAGAGCTGAAATGGGTTTATCGTTCTAAGATCCCACGTGACAGTCTGTGTGACCGTCCTCCAGCTTTGAGCCTTCTGTGACCCGGTGGGCCAGGGCAGCGTGGACCTCCCCAAGCGGTGGCTGGCCTTGAGCTCCCAGCCTGGTGAGCTGCGGGCTCGGCCCTGCTCACTGGAGGGTTTCCGGTGTGACCTTGGCCGGCCGCCCGGGGAGGGTATTTCGGATACTTTTCTGCAGAGATGGAGCGCCCCGGAGGCATCCCGCCCTTCCTCTGCCCCGGG
>VYXH01010645.1:1001427-1031239 GCA_013397275.1 Burhinus bistriatus | reverse complement strand
TTTTTATGTTATAATTTTGAAGTTTCCTTCCCTCCTGAAGGTGGATCTTCCCTTGTTGCTTAGCAAGATCCAGCAGAGGATGGGACAGGTCTCTTGGCTCCCCAGCTTGTCCCCATCCTGGCCATGGCAACACAGAGTGCCCGGTGGGGAGCGGAGCAAGCCTCTCCTGCCTGTCAGTGATCGGAGGTGCTGAATGCATCTTCACTCGTTTTCTCCTATAAGTTACATTAAGACCTTTTTTGAGGGGGCAGCTGGTTTGTGTAGTTATCGAGGCAGACTCAGCATTTGGGATCTCTTTCGTCTTCCTCCTTTCACACCTTACTGCCAATAGCACAGCATCAGAGGAGGATTTTTAACAACCTTCCCAGACTCCAGTATTGCAGGGTGTCATGTGGAAGTGTCTTTGCCTGCAGGAGTTTGCAGCATACAGTGAAGTAGCTTTTGCCCATCCACATAAGGAGAGAAGGCATTTTTTCTTCCCTCTGGCTGTTTCTGGATTTTAGTTGTGCCAAATCATTTTCTTCCAAATACGACCTGTATTTTGTATATACATAGAAGGTTGGATTTTGTGTATAGAGAAGGTAAATCATCCAGCTTTGGCAAGGAAAAGCCTGAGCGGGTATTGCATCTGGTGCAAAATCGCTCAGAGTATACTGTATTTCCTGGCATTGCATGTCTATCAGACTTCTTCGGAGCTGGTCGGCATTTGAATGGGTTGCCTGAAAGATAAGGCCGAAGATCACATATAAAGCTTTGTATTAGTACTTCATATCACTGAGCTTTTTCCTCTAAGGCTTAAACCATAACCCAGTTTAAGGCTAGAGGGCACTATGTCGCTGAGAGATGCTGATTTGTAGATGTAAAGCTGAAGCTGTCGTCTACCGTGGAATTAAGCATCTTGTGCCCAATTCATAGGAGTGGAAGTTTTAGGTCTCGTGTCCTCTCAGGTTGCCAGCTGGACCTGTGTGTTCAGTCTATTACTCATTCACCGCTTCCAGGCGGGAAAAGCTGCTTTAGCTTTTGCAAGCTGGTGCTGTGAATTGTGGCTGACACCACTGCAGGCTGTTATCTCACCTGAAAGGTGGCAGCAATTCAGCATCAGAAAAGTACATCTGCCAAGTACAAAGAACTGGGAACAAGACCTTCCCGATCACCAAGAGTAATTGACGTCGTTAATTTCTTGTTTGTTGGAAAATAATGAGAAAACAAGGATTTAAATCCTGTATTTACAGTTTCGAAAGAAAATATTTACCATGTTTTCCTGCAGAAACATATCTGTGTCTCCTTGATGATCATTGTCCTTGCATTTTAATAGCAGTAACCTAAACTGTTCTATGAAGTTCTCTTTAATGCTTCTAGTGGCAAATCTATTTCTTTCCCTTCATCCTTCTCTCCGTACACCTTTTCTAATATTATTTTCTGCATAACAGTTCCATGTCCTTGTGTGTCCAGTTCTTGGCCAAAAAAATCACAAACTAAATGGTCTGTTGGGTGACTAGTGTTGTGTCTGCCTTTTGTCCCTCTTAGTCTCAATCTCTGGCTGTACAGTATTCAGCACAATAGGGTCTTGGTTCACAAACAAGCACTGGAGTAATTCAGTTAAAAATAATAGTCATCCATGTCCTTGGGAATCTTTTTCTTTTATATGAGTGAATTAGCCCACAGGTCCAAAAGTCTTGGACTCCGCTTCCTAGATTGCAGTTTGCTGCAGATGCATGTGGTGCAGCCTTTCATCTGGCTTTGGCTGGAGTAACTCACTGAGGGTGAACCTGCGCTGTCAAAGAATTTAATTCCTTGGGTCTGATCCGTTGGTCACTGTTAGTTTGGTTGGGTGCTCCTTTTTAACATGAAACAACTATTTTCTTCTGAAATTAATATAGCCATGACTTGGGATTTAGTTCTCTCCATTGCCTGTGGATAGTTTGGAGAGTGCAAAGCTTGGTGTTCTCTGCCGTATGTGGCTCTGTAATATCAAAAAGCCTTTCTACCTCCAGCACCCGTAAACACCTTCATGCTGTGCCTTAAGGCCATGTGACACATACTTTGGCATCAGATTAATGATGTGTTTCTCTGGTGGATGGTGACATGGGTATTGCAGGCATTTTAACCTGACCCTCTTTCCTTTTAATTGTGATCTTTCGGGGCCATGGTGGAGCCTGGAGAGATGAGGGCAAATCTTAGGCATTGCGCACATGCGCAGAGGGCTAAATGCAAGTAGCACATAAGCCCTTGCACTGCTTGTCTTAGATGTCGGGAATCATTCCCTGGAGCAGATGTTGTTCATGATACGAGCATAGCTTTTGTGGCCTTGACTCAAGAAAGTAAAAGAAGGAAGGTGGCTTTGCATATGCTCTGCTGTGATCCTTGTATGTCAAACTTCTAAAGAGATCAGTACCTCACTGGAAGACTTGTAGGGCTCTGCACATGGAAAGAGATTAAAATCTTAGATCCAGTGCTATTTGATACGAACCCAGCCAGCTCTCTCCCCTCCTAGGAAATCACTCCTAGGGAAGGAGTCTGCAATGCCTCCCTCTGCGTCCTTGTCAACAACTGGGTACAACTCGCACAACATCAGCCGGTTGGCTGGGGGCCCTGGATGGCAGCATGTGAAAGGATAAACAGAACATTGGATCAATAACCACATGCCTCTTGTATGGTATATCCCCAATATAAGCTACTGCTCCTCTTACAGCTTTTGACTTTCCAAATGAATTTCCTATTGTTTCTCCATACTGATGGTCTTTTAAAAATTGATTTGTGCTTGATAATGCTTCAGAAATACTAAATTGCCTTGCTTTCCCCCTTCCCTTTTCTTTTAACAAGAACAATGTCAGGAAGGTCAAGTCTGGGTTTGTTGGAAAGACCCTTGGTGCAACAGGGGTTGTACATTGGCTGAGCAGTGCTGTGGTGAAGCTGGGTGGATTAGGATGTTGCAGTTAGTGGTTGAAGGTGTCAGTTAATCATTCTGAAGAGAAAAAGCTGGTAACAAAATCCAAATCCCTTTTCCGGCCCCTGCTAAGTTTTAAACAGTCTGAAAGTCTCTTCTCTCAGTTGTTGAAGTTTGATCTGTTTATGAAGCTTCTCTGGCTTTTAGTCTGAAATGGTGATTGTCTGAATTAAAAATGAAATGATCCTAAACCAGAAATGCATTCTCTGTTTAAAAAGACCCACTCTTGATTCTTGCCCCCTTTAACCATCCATTGAGGAGCTTAAACAAGACATCCTCCCCTCCCCTCTCTCTCTTTTCAGGTTATCTTTAGGCAGATAGCTTACCCTTTACCCAAATGTCTGACTCCCTTAGAAGCCCTGCAGGAAGCCACTGCCTACCAGATGTGCTTGATCCTGCTCTCGGGGAGGTGAGAGGGAGTTAGCACCTTCACCTGTTCACAGCTTCGCTGGACCTGGCTGATGGCAATCATTCATTAGAAGCCAAGTGAATGGGATCCCCCACCCCCCTCCCTGACCACTTGGTCTTCCTTAGAGGACTGGGTAGTTACTGATGTGCATTATCTCACTAGACATTTATATGCTTGAGGTCATTTCTGAGGTCTTTAAGTGTGCCTGTGTTGTCCCAAGGGCAGGGATGGATACATCAGTACAGATTTCCTTCTACTTCTGTTGCAGTGTGTTGCAGGGCTTTGTGTGTTTTTCAGCTTTGTACAGCATGGAGGAAAGGTAAAACGCTTTTGCTTTATGAGTGGCTGCCTTGTCTCTTTCCAGTTAGAGTGAGGTGCGTTGCTGATTTTAGTCATCTGAAATACCTGCGTACTGTCCCACTTCCTCTCTAGGGTAGTTGTTTTCTAATGTGTCTTTGAATATCTTGGGATCACTCTTGTAGGAATCTCTCTGCTGCATGGATATGGTTTCTAACCTCCTCAGGGCACTGGCCTTGCTGAGTTGTAAGGGATTGAGTCCTGCTTTGTTGGGTTTCAGCACTGCTCCCAGAAGGTGAGTGTGCTTGTCACTAGTGACCTGTTGTAGAATCACAGAATGCTAAGGGTTGGAAGGGACCTCTAGAGATCATCAAGTCCAAGCCCCCTGCCAAAGCAGGTTCACCTAGACCAGATTGGACAGGAACACATCTAGGTGGGTTTTGAATATCTCCAGAGAAGGAGATTCCACAAGCTGTCTGGGCAGCCTGTTCCAGTGCTCTGTCACCCTCAAAGAAGTTTTTCCTCACATGCAGATGGAATTTCCTGTGTTCCAGTTTGTGCCTGTTGCTCCTTCTCCTGTCGCTGGGCACCGCTGAAAAGAGTCTGGCCCCATCTTCTTGACACCTGCCCTTTAGATACTTATAAGCATTGATGAGATCCCCTCTCAGTTCAGAGATCACATCAGCATGCTTTGAAGAAAAAAACCTTGTACTGGTAGGGTCAAGCTCTGTTCCTTGTGTCTTAGCTGCTCCTGCTTACTGCTTAGGTCTAAGAGCCACTCAGATGCGATCAGGCATCTTTGCAGCTTTATTTCTCTTTGTTGCAAGCTGGTGGTTATACAAAGGCCAGCACTGATGAGGACACATCATGGGTTTAGTGGCAAGGATCTTTGTTCCTGTGTTAGTCCCTCATTGCTACCTAGGGAGAAGGAGCTGGATTCCCCCTGCTTGGGTCATCAAATGGGTTGTCCTGTGTGGCATTGCCTGCAGGTCTGAGTTGAGAAACTCCATGTGCCACTTGTGCTAGGAGTACCAGCAGCTCATGGGTAAGAAAGGCTCAGCCTGGGTGGTTTTTTTTGTTTTGGTTTGGTTTGGTTTGGTTTTTTTTACCCTTTTAATTAGCAGAGCTGGAGAGTGTGAGCCAGATCTCTTCCAGAGTGAACAGGATGTGACACACCTGGAGCTCACATGGCTGCTGGCCTGCAGGTACAGTGCAGTGAGGGACCTGGTGTGAACCAGAGGGCAGTGTTAGATGAGGAGATGGAGTACCTATTTAGGACTTATGATGCATTTTCTGCTTTTCCCTTCCCCCCATCAAGACACCCTGTGTGGCTTTGCTTCCAGGGGCCATGATCCAGCTTGATTCACTGGTCTAAATTATTATTATTATTATTACTACTATTGTCTTTGCCTGGAGTGCTGGGAAAGAGCCAGAAAATTAGCAGGCTGCTCCGTGACTTCATCGTTCCTCAGAACTGAACTTACGTGCATTGGCAAGGGGTATGTCAAAAGTGGCTGTGATCCCGTGTGCACGTAGCAGAGGAGAGCTCAGAAGAGCGCAAGTTGGGGTAAAACATTCCCTTTCCCTTGCAGTGGCTTCTTCTGCATGTAGACCACCACCCTGCTAGGGTAGACATATGTCTTTAGGGATAATTTCCACCACTCCGCCTGTTATAGATGTAAATCTTATGATTTTGTAGACTACAAAATTTTCGTTGTTTTTTAATGTCTGATGAAACATGTCAGGAAGAAAAGAAGTCAGTATTTCTGAAATATCTGGGAGCTGTGGATAGACAGTTCTCTGCAGGTTGGTTCAGCTCTTTGCCCCTGCTCCCAAATGGCCAGAGGATCAGGGATAGCAGGAGGGGAGAGATCAAACCTTGCTAGTTCAAAGCTGCCTGCACCCGCTAGTGCTCAGAGGACTTCTCTCTTCCATATCGTTACAACCGGAAGCGGTGCTTGTTGAAGTGAATTTCTTCCCTAACATCAGAGATTTTAGTTTCCATGTCTTGTTGGGTTTTTTACTTTTCGGGCATCATTGTTTTATGAAGCAAACATAACATACAGATTTTTCCTATTCACTGCCTTGAGAGATTCACTTTCTTGCCTTTCTCAGCATCCTCTTAGCCTTCCAGTGCCATGCCTGCATGCGATTCTCTCTCTTGGAGGTCTTTTCCATGTTGCCTTATTTTAGGGAGTGCCGAGGAGAGCACAGTCCTTTGAGCTTGTTCAAGGCAGTTTGCAAAGTAGCTCAGATACTTGAGGCATCTACCTGCTTTTCATCATGCACTGTCTGGCAGTTATTGCCTCTGTAACGCAAGGCTTCTTCAGCAGGCAGTACGGTAACCCAGCAGATTAAGGAGCTCTCACAGTCCTTTCTTCCAGCAGAGCTGTGAGTTGGTAACGCTCAGCCAAGAGACAGCAGTATCTAAATTCAACAGTTTGCAAAGTAAATAGCTGTCGCCAGCCTTAGGACTAGATCAAAAACCGATAGAGAGGCAAGGTAGTTGTCCTGATTTGTTGTGGTCAGGGCAGAATGAAATAACGCAGGAGGCTTTAGATCCTGGCGGGCTGCCTGCACTGGCTCTCCTGTGGCTGATCCTGCAGCGTGCTGGGAGGAGCAGCCAAAAGGAAGCTCAGAGAAAAGCTTTTAGCAAGCCCATGGGCAGCAGCTCCAAAAGCCTCCGAGTTCCATTTTAAAAGTGACGAAGATGCCACTATTGACTCTAACTGCAACTTGGTTACCAGGGAGATGTTGACCTAAGAGACAGCACAAATGCTTTCAGCGGCTGCAGGTGACCACTGGCTTCATAAGGGCCCTGAGTGCTGTGGGTGGATCCGTGCTGGGGCCCACCTATGCAACACAGCTTAATGGGTTGTAGTCAAAATTATGCCAGTCTCGCTGCTTTGAGATAAATGAGGGAGGAATGGAGAGACCAAATCATGCCCTTTTCCCAGAAAGGGTGACTGGAGAGAGAGATGAACAGACATCCTAAGGAAGCAAGTAGTGGAATAGGAAATGGAGCTCAGACTTCCTGGATCCCAGAGCAGCGCGTGTGTTCATCCCACCCAAGCACATAGCCCTTAGAGATGGGTAGCTCAGAGGTATTGCCCTCCCATCCCTATGAGGCAGGGTATACGTCGGTGCCCTCGATGGGAAGATGAGGCAAAGAGAGGTTAAGTGGTTGGCCCAAGGCCACCCATGAAGCATGTAGCAGCATTTTCTATTCTTTTCTTTGGCTTCCAAAGCAGTCTTGCAATTTATCTGATAAAAGTACACAGCCTGAAAAAATACTACCCTCATATTCTGTCATTGTCTTCCTCAAAACGCATTTCCCATTTTATATGGATTAAACAGGAAGAGGGATTCAATATGACCCTACCTGCGGCAGGAGGTGACGTACAAGCTCTCTAATTTAGTCATTTGGGAGGAAACAGCTGGACCTTCTAATGTGAGATGGTTTTCTTTTTTTTTGATCTTCCTTTTTCATGCCGTATCCTCTTAATCTGTGCTTGCTCACGCAAAGGGAATTGGTCCCCAGTAACCACGGAGAAGAGCAGGATCATTAGAGGGGGCTGACAGCACCGTGTGTTGTTTGGCATTGTGAAGTTGAATGCTTTCTTGTAGCTGGAGCTGACACCTTCTCGCCTGGAGCATGCTGTGTAAATATTACATGAAGAAGGCAGAGAGCTGCACAGTAGCATACTGTTGAAATTGGGGATGTCTGCTGCTTAATCGGGTAGTGTCAAAACCAAATACTGTCAAGTCAATGGAAAAAAACCCCTCCCAGTAGCTTCCCTGGGCCTTGACTTACACTTTTAGAGAGAGGCTTTATTGAAAGTTTTATTGAAAAGTTTGTAATTACTATGTTTTTTTAATATAGTGCATCTCACTTTGTCTTTACTATAAAAGCAGAAATACATTCTCCATGATCTCTTTGTTATCCTCTTCTAGGCAGGGATATAGTCACATTTGGGGCAGGGGGGAAGGCAAAAGGAAACCAGGTGGACTTCTTCACCTGAAAAGATTTTAAAGTGGAAAATCTTGCAACCTGGTTAGAACCTTCCCACTTTAGCCTGTTCACTTATTCTTTGCACCACCTTCTAAGTGAATATGTAATAATAATCTAGTCTTTCAGACTCGCACTCACTAAATGTCAGTAATATGGTATAGTCATAAGAGCCTTTATTACAAAGCAAGGGTGCTTTTGCACTAAAACGTGTGCAGGCAGACCTGAAAGATGGTCTCTGCCCTGGGCTGTTAAGACAAGCGATGACACACAGATACAGGCAGGTGGGGGCAGTGAGACAGTATCAACTAGCTGAGCAGGTGATGGTCTTAACATAATGGTAACCTAAGCTACTGTGTGGTGGTCATTTAGGCATCAGTGCGAAGAAAGGGCATGAAGAAGGATAATGTAGTAACACTTTAAATTGCTCTGGGGTGAAGGTAAAGCAGAGAGATACAAGTACTAAGTGCTTGAATGTGGTGGTATTAACTGATGCTGTCATGCTTAGGGTGACCTTTGTCACAGTCATAAAGATTCTCATCTTGATTTTATTGAGCTATTGATTTTGGCAAAGCTACTCCTTATTCCACCTCAATGCATAGGTAATTAACCAAGTCCTTAGACTGTGGGCGTTCTACTTCTGCAGGCAGAGTACACATCCCCAAATCTGTGTCTTCATCACAATTTCATGTATTGCACTAGTATGCTGCAGTATATTCTTAATTGGTCTTAATAGTCACTTCCTACTTTAGCACAGGATCTGGGTGTACCATGGCTTCACAATGAATCTGTAATGCTGTATAATAACATTCATTATTATAACGCAGGTTCTTTAGTTTGTGATGGTTGACTCATTAGATGGAATGAACTATTCATAGACTTTAAGTGTCCATGAATACATGTGTGGTCCCATACATACTGTGTTTGAAACCTAGCTAGCAATAATTATGTTTTGATATGTTGCTGGCACTGTTTCTCTGACCAATGGGGTATGTTTTATTTTTCCTATAAACCACGCTAGCTAGGCTCCTACGCTTGTGGCAGTCAGCAGCGTGATTTTAGAGGCTTGATGCAAACTTGTTTGCAAGGAAAACACCCCTATCTATGTTCATAGGGAGAAACATGCCAAACCTCTACTAACCATAGCTGTGGTTAAACAGGAGCTCCACACTGCCATTCTGTCTCCTTTCCAGAAGTCTTCCATAGCGGCCCCTGGAATACTGGAACTGTGGTTCTCCACTGTCCAGAATGTGCCTATAAATGCAGACTTTAATGTAGAAAGTTCATAAATCATCCAGAAAGTTTTGAACTAGTGTCCAGTGTGATACATACAGGACATTGTGCAGTGTGATAGAAGAGCTCACTTGTCCTCTTTGCTGGTGGTGTGGGCCTTGGATCGTTTGTTTAACCTCTCTGGATCTCGGCGTGCTCTGCTGCAAAGCCAACAGGATTTACTCACCTTTTATAAAGTGTAAAGATGCCTGTGTTACCTAAGGGCTGACTGCTAGCACAGGCTTTGAAAGCCCCGAGTTTGGGTCACATTCCTCTACTAGCAGGTCCCACCCCTGTGAGCAGCGGTTGTAGAATGGCAAGGTCATGTTGTTATCCGGAAATGGGAGTCAGACCGTTGCTTCCCTAATAGCGTTCAGCAGACACGGTAATGAATGGGATGAGACAAAAGCTGTGTTCCTCTCTGAGGAAATGTACATTTAGGATGCCAGCCATGCTTGCCGGCTGTAAGCCTGTTCCTCTAGGGCATTCCTTCCCGTCTTGGCGTCCCAGGGTCTGTGGAGCTATTCCAGGTGAAGCATGGAGTATGATGTTTCTGGTAGCGAGTCCCTTGGCTGTAGGCTACTAGCTGCTGCTGTCTGATCTCTCTCTGGTGTCTCTGTATTCTCTGTCAGGAAAGCTCACCAGCAGAGATGAAATCATCTTTGCCAGGCATTCGTGCACCCTTGGGTGTTTGATGCAACAGAGAGCATCTGAATTACTGCTTTCCTAACTCTGTGAAGATGGGGTTTCTATTTGCTCCCTCAGCATGCCTGGAGATATTCCTACTCTGGCTCAGGATGTTCTGTTATTATTTATAAATTAACCCACACATGTATTTTTTGTGGGTAGAATGTTATTCCTGATTTTCCCCTCTTCAGCAGGTGCAAGCCCACAGTAGACCCTTGTGACCCCAAGCAAAATACTCTGAAAATAAGTTCTAAATGTTTTTTCCATTCCCCTGCCCTGCAAGTGCTTTGCTGCACCATCTCTGAGCTCAGTGTATTTCCTTTGCCTGAAAATTTAGCACTCTCTGACACCTGCCTCATCTCGAGTAGCCTGAGCTGAGGGACAGTTATTTGTGGGATAGATGCTACAAGAGGCAGCTGAGCTCCCGGTCTTCAGCAGAAGCAGGGCAGCTGGCACAACCCCTGCTAGTGTGTAAGTGGGAGGTTTGCAGTTTCCCAGGGCTGTCACTCCAGCAACTTTCACCGGCATTAAAATCACTTAGAATTTAAAAACAAACAAACAAGGATATGTGAAGTATTTTCCTGGAAGAAAGCCACGGGCAGCAGATTAAGTGCATCTCCCTCCTCCCATCTCCCAAACATGTCACAGGAAGAAAGACTGGAGTTCAGCATTTTCCTAAGTGGGATTAAAAAAGGCTCTGGAGCTGGCTTCTGGGACAGGACAGAGGGAAGCCAGGAGCAGGACGGAAGTTCTGTGTGTGTGTTTCATATATCAGGTGAAACTGGCAGAATCCCTGAACCAGCATTGGTGGTAGTATCTATTTTTATTAATGAAATGGCTGCTTATTTTCTGTTAGTAACAAGAGATTAGAGCTGTTGGCTGAAGTAGAGAAGAATAAAAAGTGACTGATTCTAAAGGAACATCCTTGCTGATTTTCCACCTACCAAGGGGTACCAATCCTTATCTTCTGCATTTTACAAACCCTGGACATCCTTAACAAGTTCTCTCCTTTCCTTCAATCCAGATAAATTTTCCTCTAGTGCTTCGGCAAAAGGTGTTTTATAAAGACAACACAGGATGTATTACTCAAAGGGAATCTAGTGCAGTAGTCAGCCTTTGAAATACTCTCACTTGCGGCACAGGGAAGAGTCTTCCGGCTGTTATTGCTCAAGAAGAGATTTTCTGTTTAATCTTTTGCTGCTGTCTTTGTGATTGTAACAGCCTGTGTCAAAACTCTAGACTGTTTTGGGGAAGCAGCTTTCCACCTGTTTCTGAGCTGGGCAGCTGTAGCTTGCATTTTGTCCTTTAATACAGACATCCCTAATTTGTAAAGACAAGTATAAATAGTTCGGTTTAAACTAAAAATATTTTAAGTGAATTTTTCGTGGGTAACAACCCTTGGAGATTGCATTAGTCATGATCTGGAGGAGAGTCCATCAGTCTGTCTTTAAACTTCCCTCTGTCCTCTTGGCATAAGGACCAGTGGCTTTTTGTATAGCAATGGCAATTTGCTAGTGGCACTGGAGAGTGACAGTGTGTACTGGTGTGCAAGAGGCACTGCCATCTGGGAGGGAGTCTCCTTTTTTGAAAGAACTGAGGCTCTGGCCCAAGTGAGGAGGATCTGAGAACGTACAGCCTGGGGATGGGAGCAAGGCACTGGCACTCAGACCGTTGTCCTCACCACTGAAGGTGTTGGCCAGATTGCTTGGCTGTGGCAGTGTTGGGTTTTCTACTGGTCCTTTCAGCTGTGAGTAATGCTGTGTATCTCTGTGCCCTGGTGTTGGCCAGGATGAGCACTGGGATTACTGTTTCACATAATTCTTCTCTTGTGTTGGGGGAGTATGCAGGTGTTTGGTAGGAACTGGGGTTTTGATGTGAGGCTTTGTCCGTGTGTGCATGCATGTGTTTTTGCTTCTGTTTTAACTTCTGTGTTGCTCTGCATTTGAGCAAGAAGAGGGCACGGTCAAAGAAATGGGGTGGAAAGCAGAGTATTGCAAAGGATCCTTAAGTCCCATTGGAGCTGATGCCACAGTCCTGGCCAGACACTAAGAATACTCTTATTCTTTCTTCCCCCCCCCACCTTCTTCTGAGAAGCTCTAATGTTGCCCACAGCATGGGGTTATTTCCCATTGTCTTAATTCTGGAGTTCTAGGTGACCTTCCAAATATAGTAGGGCTGGACTGAAGAGTATCTCGTGGACAAGCACCAGGGTCTTCCACTAGGTTTTGAAGGTCTGTAGAAGAACTGAGAGTACAGCACTGATGTGCTTACTGCAGCGTTTGTGGCTGAGGAGAGTGACACACAAAGCTTTCTCCGTGTGCTGAGGGCTTTGTGGGGCTCTGCCCACCATGTTACCATATAGTGGTGCTAAGTCATCAGGGCTCTAACTTATCTGTTGAGTAGAGTGAGATCGTTCTCTACTAGGCACTGGCATTTATGGAAGTCCGGATGTCCTCAGTTTGGGATCTTGTTGGTGAGGAGCTGAAACCTTTTGGCTGTTGTCTTGCTGTGTGTGAGAGGTGTTGGCTCGGTTATTATAAAGACCTTGACTTGGACCAAGTTGAGACAAGTTGAGAGTGCAATTAGCCATATGATTTGAATGACAGGAGACTTGAAAACATCCTGAGGAGTCAAAGGTGGAAATGATGCCCACTGTTTGTAGAAAAGTAGAGACTGTAGTTAGTACTAACACAAGACTGACAGTCCAAACCTGATTGAGTATGTGTTTTATCTGCCAGCACCCTGTACTGCCTGGTCCTGTATCAGTCTTCTGTGTCTGGTTAACGTGAGCTGTAGCAGATCTGGGTCAAACCCCTATTGCCGAAAGGCCAACACATTGTCTTTACAGCATGTTGTGACAGAAAGGGTTAAACAGAAGATGATGGTGGCTAATGACTTGCTTTAGGCAGTAACGCAGCAGTGAATGCTGAAATGACATGGGAACACTCTTTAGCTGATGTCCTTGCAAGCCTCTCAGTGACATCAAACTCCTGGACCTTTTCCAGCCAACTTTGGCCTTGCCCCAGTGACAATAGATGTTAATCTGTTGGCTTGTCAAAAAAACGTGTTAGTGGTTTTTTTACAGACCCATTTCCAACCCTCAGATTTCCCTGCTAGTAAACACAGCATTACGTCATTGTTTTGCCAGGAGCCAAGCACCAAAGCCAACTTTACAGTGCTGTCGTCAGCAAACGTCCATTCACTTTGGGGCTTTATCTGAGTTCCCAGGCTCTTTCTTCCCACTGTTGCCTGTGTTCTGGTCTCTGTGTCCGTCAAAAGCCTACGAATGCTTTATGGGAAACATGTGTAGGGTCTAGCAGTTGCAGCTAATACCTTCCAACCTATTTGTCTTAGATGGGGCTCCTGTAGCTGTTTAGCAAAGATGCCGTGGTTTGCAAAGCTTCATCTTCTGATGACTTCAGCCAAGACAAATTCTTGGATTCATGAGTTCCTGCATGCAAAACAAGGTGAAGGGATTTGCAGCCCAGCCTTGCTCCTAATTGATAAAATAATAGCCAAGTCATAGCCAGAGGCGATACCCCACCCATGCTAGCTCCTGTTTGTTTCAAAACACAATAGCTGAGTTCCTATTGAAAAGGCTGGTTGTCAAATTGCTAACATTATAAATTAACTTCCTTTACCTTTCAGAAACAACACTTGCCACAGATGAAATAAAGCCATTTGTAACATTCTTATAACTATTGTTCCTTGTTTTGCTTCTAGACTTACTTCCAGCTGTCTCTGTGAAGGATACGAAAGTAAAGATCTATAAAGTTACCTTCAGTGGTTGGGAGCTAATCTGCTTAAAACAAACAAGCCTCCCATCCATAGCTCTAGTCTGTCTTTCTGGGGCTGGCAGCAGTCCAATCCTCATACTGAGACCTGTCTGAAATGATATCCCCAAATCAGCTGAAGTAGCTTAGAAGCAGAGGAAAAGGGAGAGAGAGACGTTCGTTTGAATGCAGATCCTGAATTCTTCTGATACAGACATGGATAGATGATGGAGAGGAACGAGTTCAGTTTCTTGGCAATGGTGCAGGAATTATGGCATTCTTGGGTACAAGGTGGAATAAAATTAAATGTTTTTTCTCCACTATGTAATTAAGCTGTGCAATACCTTGCTGAAAGGTGATATGAAGGCTGAAAGTACAAAGATTCAAAAAAAGAATTGACATATTTCTGGGAGCAAGGCGGACTGCTATTAATCACAGCAGGCAACATATATGATTGGGTCAGAAGGTCTGTAATCTACTGATTGCTAAAGACTAAGCACATTGTGTTCTCTCTGTTGCTACTGAACAGTTACCATCTAGCTTCATTAAAAACAGGGTGCTGAGCTTAGATAAAACTTCACTTTGGGCCAGCCTGGGTCTTCTGATGCTTTCCCAGATGCCACTTAACTGTATGGCACCAACTCAGGCTTCTGAGGCTTGCGGCGTATTGCTAATATTAGTGAGAGCTGTTGAGTCTTGGCCAGATGAAGTTAGGAAGAACACTGCATCCAGTGAGGAAGCGAGCCTCCCATCATCACTTCCAACTCCCTTCTCTGCTCCATGTGCTTTTTTTTTTTTTTGGATCCCATCACGTGTTTACGGGCTACTGTCACACATCTGGGGCCTTGGCAGATCACTTTCTGGTTCCCAGCCTTGGGTCAAGTGGCAATTTATTTTTGTAGAGGTATTGTGTCTGGTATTACTATTAATATATATTCAGGCTTTGAACTTATCTAATGCCTTTCATCCAAGGATCCCCCAACACTCTGTGCGTCGGCACCTCTTTGCAAGGTAGGCAGATCAGACAGGGAAAGCAGTGTGTGTGCAGCAATACATCTCCTGCCAGAAGCGCCTTCTCAGAGCCCTCACAAGACTAGTGCATAATTCAGGCAGATGGAAAAAGTTTTCTTTTATGGCTGAAAGTATTGTGTATGGGTCATGAGATTGTAGAACGTAGACCTGGGACAGACCTAGGTCATTAATGATGTGCAAGCATGTTGCATACCCATGTATGAACCTTCAAGGTGGTTGGGTTGGATTGATTGGAAGCTTCAGACTTCTTCTGATGGTTAATAATTTCCAGCGTAGACATTTTTATTCACAGCCACCCAATTTATTCTCATGCCAGTATTTTCCTTTTGCATAAACAGGTCTCGGCACTCTCAGTTTGGTTTGACCTCCTGTCCCAGTTCTCTCCACTGTTTTGTAGAGTGATTGTGTCTCTTCTTAGCCTTCATTCTGCTGAGCTGCTCTAGGCTCCTCTTGTAGAAGAGACCACCCTCAAAGGCGTGTAGCAAACAGGTTTCTCTGCCCCACACTTCTCACAGTCATTGCAGACTGAATACAAGTGAACTGTGGCCCAGGCCACAACAACAATTCAGCCTGGGCAACTTCAAGCATGTAGTGGGTTAATTTGCACTGCCAAGGACAGCCTTACTCATGTTGACAGGGGCCAGATGCAGCCACCTGGGAATAGGGTTGACCTTAGTGATGTGACTTGCCAGATGTAGTCAGGTGCGATTTGGAGGAGATGCGTTCCTGGTCTGTCCTGTCCCTGAGCTGTGTGCTGTGTCAGTGTGAAGGAGGATGCTTGTTGGAGAGAAACTTGTGGTTCTTTCAGTTTCATTTTCTTCCCTTCAGGGAGTTTCAGAGCTAGTCCCAAAGCGTTGCAAGTGACACTCCACTTGCAAAAGCAGAGAAGAGAAAATATGGCTGATTATGTTAGCTTTAATGAGGGTAATCTTAAGCAGATGGTGCCTGTTTAATGTTCTGAAAGCACAGATAAAGTAGTTTTCAGCAGATCTTGGGAATGGAGTGGGAGAGATTTCTGGGCATCATTTTAGCGGGCAGCCACTTGCCCAATGAGATTCTTGGCAGGGTTGCTAGAGCACTTGGGTGAAGCCTTCTCCTTTGGACAGCCTCTGCTCCTGGGGGGAATGCGCAGTGAGCGCGTCCCGCTTGGGTGAGAGGAGAGGTGGCCTGCTGTTTCTGTCTGAGTTTCAACAACAGTAAATAATTCCAGATTGATGTTGTAGAAGCATGCTGTTTTTGTGAAGGGAGGACAGGAGGGGAGCCAAACATAACAAGAGTTTCTCGGTGCTTGGGGAAGAGAGCCAGGGTCACATTTGGAGCTTGTCATGTTGGCAGGCACAGAAATGACGTGCCATGTCACGTGTGTATTGGTGGAGATAGCCGGGGTGATTATCAGCAAGCTTTTTTGTTAGGTTAGTTTGCGATGCTGATGATCCGAAACTGATGCTGGGATGTTTCAGACAAACATTCTCTCTTTTCAGCTTCCATATCTGCTCTTTTTAAATATTTTTGACATTTGCCTTTGGGATAAGGGAGGGGCCATAGCAACCCCTGGGATTTCAAGCCCCGTGAATCCAAGTTATGTGGTTATAGACCTGCTCCCATTAAAATCGGCATCGCTTGAAATTGTCCCCTTTACAAAGAAGGGTGCTGACTCTGCTCCGAAGTATTTGCTAAGGTAAAACTAGAAGGTTGCAAGCCATCTTTCTGGATTGAGCAAAATGCTTGTGCTGGGATAGCAATTGTTCAGTGGCAGCTCCTTTGTAAAGCTTCTGTGTAGAGGATTCATGTGTAGAGAAGCTAAAAAATGTGTGGTGAGGAGGAACCAGGGCTGGCTACTAGCGAGAGTGCAGTGATGCTTTGCACTTCCAGTGAACTGATTATCCGAGGCTTGTGAAAACCTCATACACAGCTGGTGAAACTTCTCTGCAGCCCTGCAAGGAAAATGATACAGATCTGTCTTGGGTTTTTTTTTTTTGCCTGCAGGATGGAAGACCTGGCATGGCTGGCTTCTTGCTGAGCAGATCAGTGGTGAAATAAGGAAAGAGTGGCACTGAGAAAATGGATTTGGGGTTTGTTTGGGGCTTTGAGAGGCCTGTCCTAGATTCTTTTTCTCAGGAGGTGCTGAGTGCCTGTGTGCTGGAAACTGGGCTGTTCCTGGGAGTTCTTGAGCTGCCCACCTCAACATCCCTTCTGCTGATCTTGGCCAGTATCAGGTGACCGTGGTTGTCCATCCCCTGCTCTTAACTGCCAGAATATGCTCTGGGGCATGGACAAGGATTATCCTTAGTGTTCTCTTAAGTTATTGCTGACCACTTTAGGGATCACATCACTTTAACTGCTAGCCTGAGGGACCGGAATCGGTGCTCCCACTGACCAGGCAGGAGATGGTAAAAGACATCTCCTGGGCAGTCGCACAGTTGGCACGTCTCAGTGTAACATGAGCCATGTTGTATCAGATATGATTACAAGCACATGGGTCAAGCAGCTGATGGCCGGCTCCTTCTCCAGCCACCCCAGAGATGTTGTGCCCATGGAGGCATGGAAACAAAGCATGAAGTGGTAAGGTGGGACAACATTAATGATATTGCACCCGAGATACTGGGCCCATTTCTTGAGTCCGTGTTACCTCGTTGGCAGATGGGGGTTAGCAGGAGGAGTTGAGCTGGGGGAATTGCCAATAGCTATCACTTATTTTAGAAAAAAAGAGGCTAACATTCAGCAGTGTAACTCTGGCTATAAAATACTTACTAGGCTTGTTGTTACTGTAATGCTTAAATATTATACAAAGGGGGTTAAAATTAAGAACATTTATTGCAAAACTGTTCCCTCTGCAGTCTTTTCTCCCAGGTGATTTTTCAATAATTGCTTAGTTCTCTTGCACTGCGAGTGTTCAGCTGAGGAAAAAACCCAATTGACTCTTGCCAATTAACTCTCCTGCAGCTGGATTCCTGCTTGTGTCCATGGGGGTTTGCTGGGCAGAGGAATTGAGGTTCCCCATGCTTGAGCAGTGAGCTGTAATAGTGATTTTGACTTCACACGCTCAACCCTGATCTTGCAAAGAGATGCTATTGCCAAAATTACAAGGGTGGGATTTGGTCTCCCTTTGATCTCTGTTTAAATCGCATGGGCAATTTACTGCAAGTTAATAAGTAACAGTGCATGAGTAGTGAGGTGCTCACTCTGCCTGCAAACTCATAGTCTACTCAAATATGTGGTAGAGCGAACTTGCTTTTTTTTGCAGCTGAACTGAGTCAAATTGTCTTGCAATGCAAGTCAAGGTTTATGCAAAATTACCATGAATTAGGTAATGCGTGTAATAAGGAAAATCATAGCAGTTTGGTAATGTATCTGATCAATTTTTGCATGATTTAGTGAGCTGTCTGAAATGGCTTCAGGGATTGGGAGCTTTTGGTTGTCTCTCTTCAGGGTGGTTTGGTGTTTATTCAACATGAAATGATTCATCTGGTGAATTCAGGGTGAATCAAAGGTCTCTTTGGCAATTCCCACTGCTTTGCTGGGTTTGCTTGGGAAGATCTTTTAAATTCTGCCCTGGTTTAATTGATCTTTGTAAAGATCAATGCTAATGATGATTCTGGCCATGGAGTGCTGTGGATTTACCAGCAGTAGTGTCTGTTACCACAACGTGAGATACCTCCCTCTCTCAAATTACAACTCCTAATTTGATTTATTTTGAGTGTGTATTTCAACAATCTGTGGTTTTATTATCCTGTGTTTGTTGCTGTCCTCTTAGACTGTATGTAAGAGCTTTCCTTCATGCTGGAAGGAGGAGGAACAGGATATAAATACTATTATCATTACTGTTGCTGAAAATTGGTCAAATTTCCAACACACCAAGTGTCTCTGTCTTTCAGTCTTATTTAGAGATACAGTAATATTCCAAAGGATGCCCTAAAACTCATCTTCTCTAGTGAAATATATGGTTAACTCACTAGAAATGTAATTTTCTAATAAACAAGAATTTTTAAATCAGAATTCAGCTGCATGCTTAGCATTCCCCAGGTAGCACAAACTGATGCTGATTAAAATGACCTGGGCTGTCTGGTGCTGGCAAAGAAGTCTGTGTGTGTAGGGGGCAAGAAACAAAAGTCGCTGGAGCAACTGTTCCACAAAATCTTGCAGAATGCGCCAGCTTGGTTTCTCCTGGGCTCTCAGCTGGCCCTGCAGCTGTGATGGCTCCTTCGGCACATCCTGACTCTGCAGCAGCTCAGCTGTCGGGGAACAGCACGAGGCAGAGAAAAGCCCCTGGCTGGTTCTGTGAGTGTGGAGGGCTGTCCCAGCAACAAAATTCAGTCTATTTTTGTTTTTTGGAGGATGGCTGGATAGAGTTCTGTTCCATGCAGTCCTAAATTAGAGGATGAAACTGTGGCCAGGGGTGTGTGTATGTCTCCTCCCTGTGAGGAAGACTACAGAGGGTAGCGGCCTTTCCTTCCCACCATTCGTCTAAGGGTAGGATGAGTGTTGCTCACACCCAGGCAGTGCCTTCCCCTGCCTCCCACCAGCTCAGCTGGTATGTGTTAATGCTGGTCCCAGCCTTTCTCCACTCTTTGGAGCTCACTGGAGAAGGGATGAGTAGACCGTGGGAGGCTGGTGTCACCGGGGCAGGAACCTGGGCTAGTTTTTGGGCTGGGCCCAGTCTGGGTCTGTCTCTGCAGCATCCTTAAGTGGGATAGAAAGTGAGAGTTTTTTTGAAGATTAAAGTGAGCAAGTTTTGGAAGCTGCTCAGCAGTGAGGCATGGAAGAAGGTACCAAATGAATATTCGTAGAAATGGGTCCAAAATTCTGCTAGGAGGGCTAGAGACAGTCCTAGCTGTCTCTAGGCATGTCCATAGCTTGCTGGTTGCTAATAGAGCTCAGATGGGCTGGTGAACAGAGTGCAGGAGAGAGGATCTTGGTCTGAGCCACCAAAGCCATGTCAGCCCTGCCCCTCTGTAGGGCGGTAATGCACCCAGCAAAGGGCCCTTGCATTGCAGCACCAAAGCAGTGGCTGTGATCATTGACCTCTGCAGTTTTGTGGGTGTTGGGGGCTGTTTCCTTTGTCCCTCTCCTCACAGACTTGTTCCAGACATGTCTGACCTGGGCTGTGGATGATTGCTGCAAGGGTCCTCTCTCCAGCTGCAGTGCTGCTAATGCACTTTAACCCTTTAATTTTGTTGTTTTGCTTCATCAGACTTGCATCTCTTGAGAGCAGGGGGTGCTTGGGAAGGTGTATTTCCCTGTCCTTTCACGTGTTGCTGGTATGAGTGACTTCAGGTTGTTGCTGCGTGTCCAGGAGTGTGGAGTATGTCCCTTTTGTAATACTCCATGCAGCTCCTGCCAGAGGACCAGATGGGTCTGGGTCCCAGAACCAGTCAGGCTCCTCCTGTGTAGGGTGACAGTGCTGCTGAGCCAGGGGCAGCTGCCACTGAAAGCAGCCCTGGTCCTCTTCCCTGCACCCGCTTTGTCTTGGCACTTATCTGAGACTGTGGTTAGCCAATTCAGGGAGCAAAAAAATTCCCAGATTATTTCCTTTTTTGGAAGAGAAGCTTTTCTGTCGTCAGTGGAAGCTTGGGGCTGTGCTCAGGGATGCTATCCGGTGCTAGGGTAAAGTATCATCACTTCCAGCTACTCCCGGCCAGAGGTCACATCTTCCTGCAAATCTGATTCCTGGCACCCTCCCTTCTCCCAGAACAACATTAACTAGTGCCCATTTCCTCGTAGGACTTTTCTCATCTGGATTTTCAAGGGACGGCACACCTAGTCCTTCTGGCAGATGTGAGGTGGTGGTAACCACTGGAGGGAAGGGGCAGTGACGCGCGATGGTGAGCAGTGGCCAACTGCCTCCTACATCTGCTCAGCTGCAGCTCAAAGCATGTCTGACCTCAGCCGAGCAGCGGTTGCACCTCCGACTCGCCAGTCTCCGTGACACACACGATGTTCAAAGCGCCTTTGCATATAGGAAGTAGTTTAATCATGGTTTTGTTCCCTGTTTCAGTAAATCCAACCAGAGTCTGCATTGTTAAGTGTAAATGTCACACACACAAATATAAAACCATCTGGTTTAAAGTGAAAAGAGTGAGGAAATGGATGTTATGGGTAAAATAAAGTCTGCATCCTGAAGTCACTCCTCCGCAGCTAGGTTTTGTTTAGATAGATTGAATGTAACCTGTAATATCAAGACTCAGCTTGTACGTGGAGAATTAGAGCAAAGGCTGAGTGTTTGCCATAGCCCTAAACTTTCTGCCCATGTCATAAACATTTTGGAGACATTTTTCCTGTCTCTGAACATCCTTTTACCAAGTTCTACTCCATGATTCACTACCCCGTGCTCAGGTGTGCAGCCTGATAGGGATATCCTCATTGACTTCAGATTACAATTTACACCAGTAGGATCAATTGCATCGCAGCCCATCTTGAGTGGGGCCCATTTATCAAGAAAAGAACTCTGAACTGCAGGCAGCTGTGGAGTGCTGCCATCCCAGCGCACAGGGCTAGCTGCCTCTCAAGGAATTTGGTACTGTGTACGTGTGGCTGGGTCATCCTCCTGCTTTTGTGTTGCTGTAGTGCAGTGCAAAGGGACATGCAAATATATTTTCTACAGATCCCTGCGACTCTCGCAAAACCCCAGCCTGTTACTGGCAGCTTTCAAAACTGTGTCCTTGTTCCAGATTTTTAGCTGTCTGTGGCGTCTGTGGGAAGTGGAGAGAGTTTTTGGTTTTGTATGTTGTACAACAGTAGATATGTTGTCACACTGTGCAAAAGCTTAACATCATTTTCATATGGCCTAGAAACTTTAGCTTTTAAAACTAAAATGGGAAACAAGTGAACTTTCTTTTTATGCCTTAGGACAAGAAAGTTTTGGGTGCTTGTATCTTTCTTATTAGAAACCATTTGATATCACTTTAAAGGATGCTAGACACGTACACTGATTACATATTTATCATTTAGATAAAAGTCTTGCACTACCCTGCAGGCCTCTTTTAAACTCAGCGTTAACTTGGAAACACAATATATGAAGCCCTATCAATGCAGCCTATCGAGATAACTAAATATTATGCATGGAGCAAAATATTTCCTTTTCATTATGAAAATAAGTGTTCTCTGCAGTGTTAAGCTTCAAGTGTGTTGTTCAAAAGATGTGATCAAGACATCAAAGAGAAGAAAATTAGCAGGAACTGAACCAGCTGCCTTTCCTTTGGTAATTAAGAGACAATCTCATGCATTGCCCTGCTGAATTTGCAAACTTTCTTTTTTCCCCTGAGAGCTATGTTCTGAAGTGGGAATCATTTTACCACTTTTACATGAACTGTTTAACTTTACAGTCATAGTAAGACTTAGTAAGAAGCAACAGTCAGCTTCAGCACTGTGTTATAACGTGGCTCGTTAGTTCTCAGAACAATTTAAAGGGTCAGTACTATTTTCTCCTCTGTTTTGGATAGGAGGAGGCGACAAGTTGATGGGCGTCCTCAGTCCATCTGACCTGGCCGAGGTGTGTACATCGGACAGTCTGAGGAAAGGTTTCCCTAGTGCCAGAAATAAGATTGCACACCTTATGCAGACATTCTCACAAACTCCCTGGTTAGGAGGGGTGACAGCAGTCAGAGGCTCTGCCCCACTCCGTAGTGGTGCTCAGCCTAGATGGAATGCAAAGGTGTCCGTTTTGGAGCTAATTCTTTATAAATTGGCACCTTCTGAGTTGTTCCTGCTACATATTCCAGAGCTGCAGCCCAAAAGATGAGATAGGAAAGTAAATGCCATCCCTGCATGGGCAGTAATTCAGTGCATCTCTCAAATTTGGGGGTCCCTGCCTTGGCATACTTCTGGGGTGACCTGAAGCAGCTCTTTGGACTCTCACTTATCTGACTTTATGAATGCTGAGCATTAAAAATCATCAGCAACTTCTGAGAAAATTCAAGTGCTTTAATCTTTGTTCTTGGCAAAGAAAGTGGGTCTTGGCTGTGACAGCACTTTGTGTAGGTCTGTCTGAGCTGGCTGTAGCCCTGGGTTTGCATAGCTGGGACAGCACGGAGCTCAGTGTATTTACTTAATTTCTCCCCTGGATGTTGTGGTTTGCACTGCAGGATCTACCCTGCCCCTTCGAGGTCAGCTTGGGCCTGCTTCTCGCTGAGCTGTGTCGGGGCTGCCTGTCCCCATGCCATGTCATTAAGGTGTTATGGTCCTCCTGTCTCTCTGGGATCCAAGAGCTGGTCCACAGAAGCAAACTTAGGTGCTCAAAGTCTGCAGTTGGACAGGCAACGCAAATTACGTTGGATTTTCCTTTTCTGGTGTTTGGTCTGCCATGGGCACATGAAACTGGCTCAAAACCAATCTCTTTGGTTTGTTAATGTCCCCCTTTAGGACAGAAGCAGCATCGTCTCCTCCAGGCAGCAAGAACAACCTGAGGATGAGTGGAAGGGCTCATCTCCTTTGAAATTTCAGCCACTTGAAGTGAGGGACATTTGAAGTGGGGCTTCAATGAGAGCAGTTTGTGAGGTGAAAAAGCTATGGTGAAACATCTCTCGTAGCAACTCGAGTGTCAGGAGGCATGGTTTCTGTCCTCAGCCTTGCCACAGACTGCCGTGTGACTGTTGGCAAATCTCTTGTGGTCAGATTTTTTTTTTTTCTTTTTTTCTTTCTTTTTTAAATCAGAATTGCAAAATTACCTTTATGAGGGCTATGGGTGGCAACTGGTGTTTATTAGCTTCATGCAAGCTATTGCCTTTTCCTTGTCTTTTTCCTACTTCAGTTTTGGGGGATGTGATGGTGTTTTTTCATCTTTGTCAGATGCTTTCAGTTTAGTGAACAGAAGGTGCCTTCATGGGGTTATACAAGGGATGTGTGCGGTCACAAGGAGACAGTACTTGCAGGTTTAGATTAGATCCCTGCCCAGCTGTCCTTGACTGGGAATGTAAACAGCAGTGACACCAAGTTTCTGGAGCCACATGTTAGAGCAGCTTTGAGATTTTCTAGATGGAACATATATCCTGGGGTAAGGCTGTGTCTCCTTTTTGCAGCATGATCAGTCCTGTGCTCTTCCTGCTGATATCAGCTGAAGTTATAGATAAGGGACAAGGTCAAAACCACCCCGTAAAAACTGCTTTTTTTAATCATTCCATCAGACAAGCTCTAGCTGGAAATAGAGAAACTATTGCATATGCTGTTTGTGGCAGGTTGTTAATTTATTCCTGGAAAAGTTCCTCTTTGTGTTTTCTTCCCCAAAATTAGTTTCTGCTTTTGTGCAAAGGCATGGTCTAACCCCATCATCTCTCACAGAGACAAATTGCATCAGAGGTGGCCTAATATTGTACGATGCGCTTCGAGTCCAGCCCCAGCCAAGCCCCATGGATTAGATGATGTCAGGAAGGAGAGAAATGACACCCTGAGCTCTTTAAAAATCTGATTAAGGGGGCAGATGGATCAAAAGGAAAATGTGAGTGGGAGCTGAGGCTGCTTGGGGGAGCTAGAAATTTTGCTCCTTTAATCAAAATTACAGCTTGCCTGTGGCAGACTGTAGAAGTGATGTTTGGTGCCATTTTGCTGTGTTTTTGGGGCTGAGCTGCAGCCCCAAATCCGCCGAGCCTTGGTGATAGAGAGAGGTGCGTGGGAGTAGAACGTGCTCTGCAGTTTGAAGGATGAGAGCTTTTTGGCGTCTTGTGTTGAATTAAGGTCAGAACTTAGAGGCAGGAGTGATGGCTGGTAGACAGCTTGAACAAGGAGGAGCAGGCTTTTGTCTTTTTATTCCCAGGCATTCACTCCCTCAGTACTTTTTTCCAGTTGTAATTTTGTCGTTATGTGCAAATTGGTCACCATAACATCTAGTTATCAAAAACCCTCATTGTGCATAATGTAGTCCCCAAATTGTCCTTAATTCCTGTTGTGAGAGAGCTCCTGTCTGCAGTTAAAACCATTGTGCCAAAAAAAAAAAAAGTGCATTTTTAACTTTTGTTTTAGTGAAATAACACAAACTGAAGAATTGTCATTGCAGTTTGTGTTCAATCAACCCTAATACCTTAAATTAGGACGTTTTTCCTGCTGAAAAACAGGTAGAAAAAGGCTTTTATGTAAATCTACGTCCTCTGGCATAAAATGCTGCATCTTGTGCAGAAACTAAAAGCACTGTTGAAAAATACTGAATGCAACAAATAAGTCATTTTATTTAGTAAAAAAAAATAAAAATTTGGAAGGAAATCACTCCCAGTTTTGATCAGCCTTGCCATAGAAAAGAAGAAATTATCTCAATGTGTAACATAAAAGGGAACTTCACCAAAGGCCAAAATAACCAAGTCAAGGGAACATCCAGTGTTTAAAACAAACAACCCGAACTTTAAGCTTCTCTCTGATCTCCTCCATTAAAATTCACTCTTGAAGACTGTTTGATAGGGAAGTCTCTTGTCTTCTTGAATAAAAGAGAAATTTAGCTGAAAGTGAGGTCTGTGTTGGATGCCCGGCTCTGCCGCCATGCAGAAGGGAACTGCAGTGGCAGGAGGTGGCACCGTGTCCTGCCAGAGCTGTCTTGCTGGGCAGCAGGGATCATGCCACCACTTACCAATGCCCCATCCCTCTCCCTGACTCACATGCCCGTCGCTGCTGCCTTCTGCCCTGTCAGGACAAAGGTGACAGAGGCACAGAGTGCCAATACCCACAGGATGAGAAGGTGTATCTGATGGTTTCTAACTGCAGGCATTTCAGCTTGGAGCTACTGCAAACCCTTTGTGCTCTGGGCTGCAGCAGCTGTATGTGACTCGAGACAGCTGCGGACTCTGTTGGTGCTTGTTGGTGGAGAGGGTTTAGAGATTTTGCACAAAGCTCTTCCCACCTGAACGGGCTGAAGGAGGAATCTGGCACACGGGTTTCAGGCATGACTGCTGTCTGTCTGAGAAACAAACATGTTTTAAGTGCCTGTGATCAGAAGATCCTGTTCAGACCTGGTATCACGCTATTCACTTCAGCCTGGTTACTAATCCCGGCCCTGAGTTTGACCCTTAAGCTTTTTGTTTTTATCATGTGCTTTGATATGATCGTAAAAATACTGACTGGCTGGCAGAGCTCCAGGGCTTGGCTTTTTATTCAAGCAACTGCAAAACGCATGTGCTTAGAGTGGTTTTATGCTTCAGGATATTGTTCTTTTTTTCTCCCCATAAGATTATTTGAAAACTCATGTTCCCTGTTCTGGGGACATCTCTGTTGCCTTCTGCACATTGTGTAGAGCAGGTTCGTCCCAGGATTGCCTTTGCCTTGGGCGTCTGGAAACACAAGACTTTAGTGGAAATACTACCTCAGGCTCCATGGGAGAGGAGGTGGAGTAGGAGGTGGATTTGGGACCAAAGAAGCCCTCCTTCCCTCACGATACTGAAGCCTGTGCTGCTCTCCCCATCAGACGTGACTAGTGTTTGAACTTTCTAAAGCATTTGATACTGGGATATCCCATCCCTGCTGGGCTAGGAGACCGTGTGTGTCTGTATGCCTGTACATGAGGGAGACAAGAAGTGTTTTAAGAGAAAATCCCTGTGCGTGACTGAGCTGCTGTCCCCCCATGCCAAGCAAGTCAACAAGCTTTTTATATCCCAGAGAATTTGAGTGTGCTACAAAGAGGCTCCAGCGAGTTTATTCTGGTGCTTGGAAGGGCAGCTTTGGTTGAGTGGGGCGCGCTGCTATGCTGCTGCGTTTCAGCAACATGCCCTCTTAATATTGGTCTGTATTAGTTTTATTTCAATGTTATCTGAAAGGTTGTTAAGTACAATTGTACCCTTGATACTTCCTTCACAAACCTGTTCGCCCTTCATTTCTGTGAATAACTGTCCTCCAACAGCTGCTGGGCAGGGACCGAACCCTGTTGGATTCTGCCTGTGGTGTCTAATTTGTTCCAAGTGCTGCTAATAATTAAGCAAATAAAATGATTAGTTAGAAAAGGAATTCAGTTTATTGGGAGCATGTTCCAGGAGGGCTTTATAGCTCTGAAATAGCATCTTGCCAATCAAATAAGTAGTACAAAGTGAAGAGGAACACAGTAGCCAGCTTGGCAGTCAGTAGGAGAGTGCTGCCCGAAATAAACTTGCTGTGAAAATGCACTATTTTATAGCCATTTTGTTCTTTTTTCCATGAAAAAAAAATCTTGCCTCCAAAACACTTTTTTTTTTTTTTTTATCTTGTGCCTGGCACTATCAAATTTGCCTGTCCCAGCTCTGTGTGCCAATGCCAGCATTCCTGAGGGATGTTTGCTTGTAACTTCCCCCTCCATTTTACCTCCTTGTTTCATGGGTCATTAAGACCTAAGTGCAAGCTCTTCCTGAAGTGTTTTTCTTCCCTTCTTGGAAAAGCCTTTCCCATCTCCCTCACCTCCAGGTGCCATCCGCTCAGCTTTGAGCCAGTGATGTGGATGTGGTTCTTGGAGCGGAGCTTCCAAACATGTTTGGAGCAGTGACTCCGTTTCAGTGGTGTGGCTTCAACTCAGTTTTCCTCTGGAAATGCTGTGGTTCTCTTTAAGGCCGTGTTCTTGTGTTTAGGAACAACTGTGATGTTTCACAGTTACAGTTCAGATTGGGCCTCTCACGGTCTCCATTCTCACATCCATCCCAATGGCATCAACAGCCCTTGGCCCTGTGCACACTTCAGGGTAGAAGTTAAAGTCTAGATGCTGTTTGGGTTGGTCTGAGTCATACCTGGTTTTGTGGTGAGGAGTTTGTTAAGATTACTGGAGATGTGATAGATATCCAGGCCCATTTCCACAGTTCCTTCTGGGGAAAAGATGGTCTCTTGGAAGCTGGAAAAATCACAAGAACACAAAGCTGGAAGAGAACTTCAGCTTGTGTCAACGTGAAAACAGGGAATGGTGCTTTACAGGAGTCATCTTGAAATTGCTCTTCTAAAGGTGTCATGAATGTACACGCAAGAGCATGGACACAGAGGAAGCTCTACTTGAGCTGGGTTTAGAAACAAATCTATAGACTGTTTCCATAGCTAGATGTGTCCAGGCTGAGATACTTGTTCCTGGGGAGTTTTTGTATGTGAGGTGGGAGAGATACCTTTACCTCTCTAAAGGAGGTCGTAGGTGCATTGCAGTCTGACACTGTCAGGTTCTGATTTTGGAGCAGCAGCAACAAGAATGGCATTTCCTTCGCTCCCCTGCTGCAGGCTGATTGTAGCAACTGTGTTTCTCCATGGGAGAGGGGCAAAGAGACGGGGATAGGAGTCCAGCTGTTTGGGAAAACGTTAAGAGCCATGCATGAACTAACTGCATCCCTTCCACTCCCTGGTTAGGGAACAGAGACCCTTGGAAAATGTTGCTGGTTTCCCTGGGATGAGGGAAAACCCAAGCATTGCATGCCAGATGTCCTTTCAAGGGGAAAAAGAATAAAGTGACATGGCTGGGATATTATTTGGATTGTTTTTTAATGTCACACCTCGATGGAGTCTGAGGTTATTAACAGGGGGATTGACTCTCAATATTGTGGCCAGATGCAGCAGTTGGCTGAGCTCCCTAGCTTCAGAGCTCACTTTTAAATCATGCTTCGATAATTTACCCTGCCAAGGAGATTTGCAGTTCAGTGTTGTTTTGGAGTCAGTTTTTGAGCTAAGGAGGGTTCCCATGTCAGCAAGAAGGCAGTTTGGTCTCCAGTCAGCCTGGCAGGTGTTTCCAAGTGGACTGGTGGACCTCTTGAGTGGCCAGGTCTGCAGATGGGAATTGATACCCCTCTCCCACAGATGGGATTTCTCTGAACTCCTGAAAAAACCTTCAGCCACTTTTGCCTGTCCTGCTTTTTAAATCCATGGGACAGAAATGGGGCTAGTCAGCTAGAAGAGGCGTGACATTTTTCTGTTTTCTGTATTTTTGCATGCATGATTTCTTGCTGTGATAGTGATTTGGTGACTTGGAGAGTTGGTGACGTGCTGGCTGGCTGTGGCTCTCTGTGGTTGCAAGTTAAGAGGCAGTGCAGCTGACAGAGCAAAGCCACGTGGCGGCTTCTCCAAGGAGTCCTGGCTGCTGAGTGACTGCAGTCATGACCTGGCTTTTTTGCCACTGTGGAGGGGCTGCTTCAGAGCCCTCCCTGGGCTGCACGACTGGCAATGTGGCATCCGCAGCTCGGGCAGTTTGACAAGGATTGGAAATGTGTGTAGACTAAGGCAGCTGTGGAAGAAGTGAGGCAGTCTGGAGAAGATTCATTCATCTCCAGCTGAAAGTTGGCAGGACATAACTGATGTGTGAAGTGAGGGTATTGGAGCAATTAATGTGTGCTGGAGTTGGGGAGATAATCGGACTGGAGGGTTCCTGCTCATTTGTGCAAGGCTGGAAGAGCATCGTTGTACTTGGTTAGGTTTGTAGACCAACTGCATGGGTCTGTTTTTGGGAAAGCCCAAAATTATGGTAGGAGGATGATAGTCACCAACAGTTAGGATTTTCAACAGTGCCCGCAAATCAACTGTTGTACAAGTCCAGGGGCTGTAATTTATCACTTCTTTGGACAAAGTGATAAAGTGGAAGACCTTGATGGTCACAGGCTGCAAGTCAGCAACAAGAGTTAAGCGTAGGCTTAAATCCCATTTAAATCTCTGGAATTTAAGCCCTTTCTTGAAGCGTAGCATGTCCTTCAGTGCCTTGGCAGGCTGAGCCTCCTGTTGTGATCTCCGCAGACCATTCAGTCGCTGCCCTATGCTTTCTAGGAAGACTTCCTCTCCTGAGGAGATGACATTTATCCACAGGACAAAAGCAAGACACTCATCATCTCAGTGCTTAGAAAAGGGATGGTTGCCAGGGAGATCTTTTTTGTGACCATGAAGAACTGGAAACATCAGGCTACTGTCTCACCATCAGGTGAGACTTGCCTCTGTGTTTACAAGCCACAAGGAACTTTTTGGCTATCTTTGTGTTGCTGGTGGAGAAGCCTCACAGGCAGCTCGGGAAAGCAGAAATCTCCTTCTCTGGAGCACAGACAATGTGGGTCCAAGGCATGCAGGCCCAGGTTTTGCTCTTGCCTATCCCATCCACAGCGGTCCTGGGCTTGCTGAGACGTTCCTGGAGAATGCTGATGGGAGCAGTGGTTTTGCCTTGTGGTCATGTATGTCTCAGGGCTGGTGGTTATCCTCTGCTAAAACTACCAGTCAGTTCTCCAGCTGGCCTCTTTTACTTACCCTCAAGAGCAATTTGGATGGTTAACAGAGAGGAGAGAATGTGGGAACCTAATGGTGTGTCTCTGGCACCCGAGCCTGTGGCTTTCTCGCCTGGAAGAGCTCCAGCCTTCGTTTCGTCTGATTTTGGTCTCTTCCCTCAAATGAGAGCAGCCATGGTGGCTATGTCAGACAGTGTTTGGTGTGTCTTGTGGGAGACTTCCTCCCTGCTTGCTGCTTCCAGTGGGATTTGGTTGATCTGGGAGCAGATCCCTGTCTCAGAT
>VYXH01010645.1:956038-1001413 GCA_013397275.1 Burhinus bistriatus | reverse complement strand
TTTTTTTTTTTTTTACCTTGGAAGCTATCCCACTGGCCTCCAGAGTGATGAATCGCTCCATCACTGTGCCCAGGGGACGTTCAGGATGTCCATTCTTTCTACATGAGGCAGAGCAGGGCAAATCCTGGAGGAAGTGTCCCAGTGGCATTGCCAAGGGCAGCCCCTCTCATTTAACAGTCTGCATGTGATGGTGTGTGGGCAGGGGTTTATTTTTACCTGGGGACCTCCCGGTGGAGAGCCAGCTCACATCAGCGGGCTGCAAACAGAGTTGAGTCCATGGAAATTGTGGGCTTTGAACCTGGAGACCTTCCTTTGCACCTTGCCTCAATTTGCATGGCAGCCCATCTGCTCCTGGTGCAGAATGGTGCACAGGGGCAGGTGGAAAAGGAAACACTCTGCTAGAGCATGGGATGCTGTGGCTCTTACCAGAGCCTGCTGGTAGCACCCACCCGTGAATTGGGTGATTTTACGTCCGTCTTTGTGTTGTTCCAAGGCAACAAGTGGTTTATATTTGAAGAGTATTAATTTAATGTTATTGAAGCCTTAAGAAAAGGCACAGTGGGCCAAGCCCTGCTAGTTCTGCTCACGTTTCACAGGGCTGAGGAGGGTGAGATTTGATCCTCTTTGGACGTATCTCTACTCAAAGGGCAGTTGCGGGGGAGAGAAAACAGGCAGGGGAATTACAACACTGAAAAAAAATCCTAGCTCTGCCCTGAGCCGTTTTGCTATGAGACGCTTCAGGCCGTGAGTTATGATGCTGTAATTCACACCTCATGCGTTTCATGGCATTCAGCCGACTGCTTCATGCCCCGCACACGTAGCGTGAATGATTTCAGCTCAGCTTGCCCCCTGGCCAGCTCAGCCCTCCAGTGGAGGTGGCTGCACGAGATGGCTGCAGGGCTTGGCTCTCCCTCCGCTGCTTTTTATTTCATCTTTTCCTTTGGCAGCCAAAGCTGTGGCTGTTCAGGGCAGGCCTTGCATCTTCCTAATCCAAGCTGTCTTTGGTGTATCCTTACCTGTAAGCAGATCCCTGGTCCTAGCAAGAAAAGTGTTAGGTACTTTGGAAGTTGTTTGCACTGCTCCTGTTGCCTGCTGGAAACATTGGGGGTAGTAAGGGTTGGTGCCTAGGAGCAGCAAGCAAGTTTTGAAGCCTGAAATGGGTCAAGAAGCTGTTGAGCACATCCATCTTTTATCTCAGTCATCATCTTCAAATCTGCTCTGTAAGAGCAAATGCCTGGGGAAAGGATTTTCAAATCAGATCATTATTAACAAAGTGCTTGGCAGGAGATGCATCCATCCTGCAGCTCACTTCAGGGATGGACTAACCCATTTCCTACCCTTGGGTGGGACAAAAGTTGTTGCTTGCTTGTCTTGTGCCCTTTGGCCAAACTGACTGTCCAACCCATCAGCCCCATCATATGCCTCTGCCTGGTAGTGTGTTGGCAAAGTGGCTGCATGTCGAGACCGCTGCTCTAAAGCCAGCAGCCCAGCCAAAGTCAAAGAGGAAGCATCTCTTAAAAAATGCCTGTCCTCTTCCCAGGCTCCATGAGCACAAGTTACTGCTTGTCCAAGGTCACTAAATGCAGGAGCAGCTCACTTTGATCCATGCTGTGCCCATGCTGTTGGTGCGCTGGCAGTCAGGCCTGGCCTGCTGTCAGGATTATTATCTTTGCATATCTGCTTCATGGTAAATTATAGTGGTGCCTCCAGCTCCTTCCTGTGTTAGCACTTCATAAATTGGAATTAAAAATCACTTTGGGGACCCAGGTTAAAAACTTTGTATCCTCTGAATGAGGATTGGAGTCAAATCCGCATTTTTTTAAAAGGATCTGGTACTTGGAAGTGTTACATCACTCTCAGTTGGACCCAGTGGCTGTGACGGATATGTATGGTGTTCAGAAGTCCCATCAAACAGAGCTGCTGCATCCAAAAGATTCTGTGCCGGTGCTAACGTGCCCTGCAAAGATGTGGGGCTGACCCAATGAAGCTGCTTTGTGGACCACTATGGACTGGTGGTGCTGCATCATGGAAGAGACATAGGTGAGCATCAATTTGGGCATCTCAGCACCGTGTAGGTCTTTCCTTACTGTACATCTACCTTAACTTCAGCCTTGTAGACGTGAGATGTCTGTCTAGCATAGGATCTGCCTGCAGGCAGAGGAAGAGGCACCTCCAGAGACAGATGTCTACCCTAGCCATGTACTTAGAGAGGGATCTGAAATGAGTAGCTTTGACCAGTTTGAGATCCTGACTTTGGGATGCATAAAACTAGGACTTTTTCCTGAAATCCTGCCTAGCAAATGCCTGTTGTCTGCAGATGCTGTATGTATCGAGTGCAGCTGTGTATCAGTTCTTGAAAGCCTGCTGTTACAGACAGTAATTTTGCTGGGCTTTGGGTGGTCACTTAAGCAGTTTTAATAGAGTTTCTCTCTGTGGAACATTAATAATTCCCTTTAAGTGGCTAAAAGTGGGAGAATATTCAGGCCTGGGGATTGAAAGGAAGAGGTTTGTTTATTGTTCCAAGGTACTGTAAACCCTGAATTTGACAGAAATGTAAACGCATAGAGTCATTTTGCTGATTCATATTTTATTACTGGTTTCGATAGAACATATAATACAGACATGCCCCTAAAAGGCTTATTTCTAAGGTGACACATGCTGACTTGCAGCCGCACACTCTCCTTCCAAAAAATGAGTAACTCTTAGGATATGTGTGGCTTGTGGCTGGGTTGTGATAGGTAAACGGGAAGGAATTAGTGTGGTTGCCATCACTGCCACCCCTGACAGCTCTGACAGAAAGTGCATTGCCAAAGGGCAGTGTGTGTCTCCAGAGGAGATGTGGGGTTTGCTGCAGGGGAGGCTGTGTGAGTGATAAAGCCCAGCGCAGGGTGACTGGAAATCCCTGTGGATGTTCTTCTCCCCAGCACCAAAAGGATCCAGTCTTCTGTCAGGGAGCTAAGGCAATGGCTTGTGCCAGAACATGAGCCAGGCTTGGGGGCTGATTTGATAATCGTGTCCTTTGGCAGTATAATTGCAACTACTGACGATAGCTGCATCCCCAGATTTTACACGCTTTTAGGGGCCGATCTCCTTTGCCCCTCTGTGCAGTCTAGGGAGAAGTGGGCTGTTTCGGTGGGCAGTGCAGGTCAGGAGCACGGCTTAGGGACTTTCTCCTCTGGCTGCAATATGGTCTGGAGGCTCATCTCCCAACTCCTCAGCTGGGGACACAGACAGGGTGACAGTACTGTCTAGCAGCTGTCCCTGTGCCCAGCAGTTAAATATATTTTCCTACTGTAGGGTCCGTATATTTGCAGATTTTAAAGGGGGAGCAATGTTTTGAGCAGAAATGCCCAAAGCACAGTATTGCTTGCTCCAGGCTGAAAAAGCGTATCCTTCAAATCCCTGTATCCCAGCAAGGCAGAGCAAAGCTCGCCCATCTGCAGAACCTGCAGCCTGGTGTGCCGAATAAATGCGATCTGGAAACCGGTGAAGATGGCTGCATGTGTTTCTGCCTGTGTGTGGCCCAGGCTGCAACTTGCACAGTTGGAGAGGGATGGGTTTACACTGTCCGTCATAGTCCTGTGTGTCTGGGGCGGGAGAGCGTGTTCTGCAAGTGGGAAGGCAGGAAGCCAAGCGTGGGAAAAGGAGGGAAAAGGAGGATGATTGTGAGAAGAGTAGGAGGGAAGGAAAGAGCAGAGACAATAGTTCAACTTACCAAAGAGGCAGTGATTGAGGGTGTGAAGATTTGGCAGAGTATCTTCCTGAAAACCCTGAATTTCCACAGGAAGAGGGTAATTTTGGTTTAATTCAGTGCGGTGCCCTGACAGGGGGATCTGTCCCGCTCAGGACTGTTGCATCAGTTTTCCTGCCTTGGCCCGAAGCACTGAGGGGAATAAGGAGGGCTCTCCATGTTTACCTTGTTTTTGGCATTTTGCAGAGAAGTTCAGGTGTTCTCTGCAAGACTAGGACACACAATCATTTTCTTCCTTCACTCTTCTCCCCACAGGAAACTTGGATTTCTCCTAAACCTGAAATCAAAGGTCACTGCAATGAAAGACATTTTTCCCAGTGACTTCAGCATTGCATCTTTCTGGGGTTGGAGAAATTTGTTCCCTTCTTTCCAAGAGTTGGTTTCACATTGTCAGGATTGTCCTGTAGAGAACAAGTACATTCAGTCTTACGTATATATGGTCCTGCAGTATAATAAAAGATCTACATGCATTGCATGTTTGTTGAATGGTGTTTACATTTTGAGAATAGGTCCATTTTTCAGTCAGTCGTCTAGCATTTTGCAGTTAAAATGCAAACAGTCATCTGTCAGCATGTTATGCAGGCAGTTTTGTGATGCTTTGCTGGTTGATCCGGTTGATTGCACCTCAAGTTTTATCCTTCAGTTGTGCACAAAAAATGTAGTTGCACAAACTGTATAGAAATTAGAAGAGTGTTTCTGAGTTGTTTTTTTTTTTTTTGGTCAGGGATTGTAGATCACACTCGAAGTACTGTACCCCTCAGGTCTGTCTTTGTGAATCCGAGGGTCTCTTGGTTTACATGAACTTTTTGTTTCCGTCTACTCAAAATGAGAAGAAAAAAAAATTATCCCACTATTCTATGGCAAAATCCCAGGAGAATTCCTATTATTTGGACTAAGAATGTCCCAGAGCTTTGTCATTGTTCTGGAAGGGCCTGGAGGAGTTTTGCTCCCTTTCCCAGGCCCTTGCTTTGCTTTTCCAGCATTGCATCTGGGGGTCATATGTAAGGTTACAAATCAAAGCCGGAAGATTTGCATGCTAATATAAACTACATGCAAGTGTTGGTGCAGAGCAGCAATCCCGAACTTGAGAAGCCGAAAGGGAGGTTGGTTTTAGCAATGCCTCTTTGCAGTTGTGAGGCTGACTGCGCAGGGAGTCTTTATTATTTGTGTAAGTAAAGCTACGCACCTACAATGTGCGATACTCTTCTCTGTGCCTGTACATGAAACAGGGTCTGTATGCTCTAAGCACCGTATACATGCTCCATAGCTGGGAAAACACATCATTACAACCCTGCAGGTACAACGTAGATGGGCCCTTGTTCTCGGAGCAGAAGGAAAGGCATGTGGAGAGATCTCCCACAAGCATAAATAACTCTGTGCAAAGATGTGTGAGATTTGGTGTTAACTGGAGAACAGTGATTTCCGTATCATATTTTCTCTCTCTGTGTCTTGTCAGTCTTGATGCATTTAACACAGTAGCAAGCAGGTTCTTGTTAGTTCTCATTTGACCGAGCTATTCCTGTATCCCTGGCCCCAGGGCACTCGATGACAAAAATCCCATTGCCGTAAATATGAGCAAAACTGTACTCATCCTATTTTGAACATACCCCAAGTTGATTCTGTTGCAAGGATGTGTTACAAACTAAGGAGGGATTTTAAAGTAACTCATAGCTGGCCACAGTGGAAGCCAGATGAAGCCAGTTTTGATTCAGTTTTTAAAATCTGTTCCTGCTGAGAGAATAAAGGCAGGGGAATGAAATTATTTTCATTTTTGAAAATAATTTTTAGAAGTGCCATGTCCCTTTTACATCTATCCTTTACTGTGCAGCTGACATGATGGCTGTAAGAGATGAGAAGTGACTGGCTAGAGGGACCTCCACCTCACTTCCACATCCAGCGCTGGCGCACTGAGGACTTCTACGTTGAGCCAGACTCTTCAGCATTGACATGTTCCTTTTCAGAACAACTTCAGCTACAAATCAGTTTCTAAAACCAATTTAGTGAAATTGATGAAATTTTTGTATTAAAAATCTTTCAGTGAAACTTACTTGAAGGATTTGAAATTCAAATATGAGAGGGTCTATTTTGTCTGTTGATTGTTGCTTTTCCTAGTTCTCTTTCCTTTTTGAAATGAGCTTCTCTTCTTTCACCAGGGCATTCTCATACTTTGGGGTCCTCATGAAACTCCAACCACCTGCTGGGCAGAAAGACACAAGCACTGAATTAAAATAGTTTATAATTCAAGTGGGATCCAGATTTAAGAGGCAAAAAGCTTAAAACTTTTTACCTTCAAGTGCAGCTGGATTATTTTCATTTGCTTGCCATAGACAGCCTCTTTCAGACCCAGATGGAGTGTTTGAGAAGGCCATGAGGGAGCCAGGTTTCACAGAGAGCCTGTGTGTTCTTATTTCCATTTTACATTTGTCACTCTGCTATTCTAATGCTCTGTAAGCTTAGATGTTGTGTTTTCTAATCATCTGTCAACTCTTAAATGGCAGAAATTCAGTCCTGTGATTATTCTGTTTCACAAATAGTTCCATCACACATGGAAAGTAAATGCAGGTGGATAGAAACAGATGGGAAACAGAATACAGGTCCATGTTGTACCACAGATGCTTTGTCTCCCTCGTGCACGTACATAAATCTAATAGGTGGATATTGTCTGCTTCCCTTGTCCACTCTTTCCTTGCAGAGTGTGATGGGTTGACCCTGGCTGGACACTAGGTGCTCTATCACTCCCTCTACTCAGCTGGACAGGGGAGAGAAAAATATAATGAAAGTCTTGTGGGTTGAGATAAGGACAGGGAGAGATCATTCACTAATTACCATTGCAGGCGAAACAGACTCGACTTGGGGAAATCAGTTTAATTTATTACCAATCAAATCAGAGTAGGATAATAAGAAATAAAACCAAATATTAAAACACCTTCCCCCCACCCCTCCCTTCTTCCTGGGTTTAACTTCACTCCTGAGTTCTCTTCGTCATTCCCCTGAGTGGCGCAGGGGGATGGAGAATGGGGGTTGCAGTCAGTTCATCACACATTGTCTCTGGTGCTCCTTCCTCCTCAGGGAAAGGATGACTCAAACCCTTCCCCTGCTCCCGCATGAGGTCCCTCCCATGGGAGACAGTTCTCCATGAACTGCCCCAGTGTGGGTCCCTCCCACGGGATGCAGCCCTTCAGGAACAGACTGCTCCAGCGTGGGCTCCTCTCTCCACAGGGCCACGGGTCCTGCCTGGAGCCTGTTCCAGCATGGGCTTCCAATGGGGTCACAGTCTCCTTTGGGCATCCACCTGCTCTGGCATGGAGGCATGGGCTTCAGGTGGGTATCTGTTCCACCATGGACCTCCATGGGCTGCAGGGGAATCTGCTCCAGTTCCTGGAGCACCTCTTCCGCCTCTTTCTTAGAATCATAGAATTGTTTCGGTTGGAAAAGACCTTTAAGATCATCCAGTCCAACCACTGGCCCTACTCTACCAGGTCTGCCACTAAACCATGTCTCCAAGCACCACATCTACACGACTTTTAAACACCTCTAGGGATGGTGACTCAACCACCTCCCTGGGCAGCCTGTTCCAATGCTTGATAACTCTGTCAGTGAAAAATTTTTTCCTAATGTCCAGCCTAAACCTCCCCTGGTGCAACTTGAACCCGTTTCCTCTTGTCCTGTTGGTAGTTACTTGGGAGAAGAGATCAGCTCCCATCTCACTACAACCTCCTTTCAGGTAGTTGTAGAGAGCAACTTCACTAACCTTGGTGTCTGCAGGACTGTTTCTTTCACATATTCTCGCTCTTCTCTTCAGCTACTGTTACACAGGTTTTTTTCCCCCTTCATAAATATATTATCCCAGAGGTGCTACCACCGTCGCTGATGGGCTTGGCCTTGGCCAGTGGCAGGTCCATCTTGGAGCCGGCTGGCATTGGCTCTTATTTGACATTGGGGAAGCAGCTTCTCCTAGAAGCCACCCCTGTAGCCCCCCCCGCCAAAACCTTGCCGTACAAACCCAATACACAGAGAAGCTGCTATTCTGCTTCCTGAAGCTGGGAGGTGGTGGCAGGGAAGCGACTAATCTTTACTAGTCCTAGTCCTGTTTCTTATTCTCTTTCCGTAAGCTCCAGTTATTGGATATGTTGGAGGTAAGATAGAAGCCTTGACAGGCCTTTGACGTGACCCAGGGTATCAGTTAAAAAACAAACAAAGCCCTGCTAATGCAATGCAGATACTGCATGGCTGCAAGAATTAGACACATCATATTCTGCTCGCACGCCCCTAAGAATGAAGTTAAATGAAGTAATCAGACAAGCCCAGTGAGAGGCTTGGAGGCAGCTTGTAACCGAGCTGCAGGGCTCCCAGCCATTCCAGTTCAGCAGCTCTCTGGTCAAGTTGTCACAGATCATGGTTGCAGATTACACTTTTTACCTTTTTATGCCTCTCATGGCCATGTGAAGAAATCCAGTGGGGAGGTTTTTCCCCTTTTGGCTTATTGCTGTGATTGTGCGGGACTTGTTAGCATCTTCTTAGCAGAAAGGTCCTGTGAAGGCCTGAAGTCAGTGCTTAAAAACCCAAGTTGGTAGATGCCAAAAAACTTGAGGGGTGAAGATAAGACTAAATAGAAATTTGAAGTATGGACTTTGAAACCTCATCAATGTATGAGAGAAATATGGGAGGCTAAGTATTGTTTTAGTCTGCCTGTGTAAACATGATGAGCTGGATTTGTCATTCAGACACAACCCTGCTCCTTGTCTGGTCCATACCCCTGAAGCTAGGAAACCAGCAAAAACATCTAGCCAGGTGCCTCCATACTCAAATGAGCTCCTCTTCCTGTGTTCCCAGGGATGTCTGCTGGCTGGCTCAAGGCAGTTGTTTGCTGTTCTCATGTGTGTTTAAGTACCAGGATTTGGCAAAAAGAAATGGATTTCATCATGGTTAATTCTCCATCAGGAGGAAGGTCTGTGCCTATATAGGATGCAGTAGGGGTGGAGTTTCCTAAACTGGAAAGGACCCAGTTTGAGTCTCAGAGTATGGCTGGATTCAGAGCTAGAAATGAGTTTATTTTTCTTGTACATAGGACAGATTTGATGTGATATGGTTGAAAAGAGAAGCGGCATTAATCCTCTTGCATTGCTGTTCAGAGCTGAAACAAGATCCACAAAAGAAAACAGTGAAGGAAGGAAAACTTTCCGATCCTCCCACTTTTTTTCCCCTCTCTTTGTATGTTTAATTAGATTGTAAATTAGCTTGCAAATTATGATGCAAACTGGAATTGCTGTGTCCTGCTTAAATTGCCTGTGCAGTGGCTGCTTACAGATGAGAACTGGCAAATGCTGGGACTGTCCACTTTGTTCCCTCCCAGCTTACTGTAACTCTGCTTTGCTTCCAGAACTTGGGTACGTGCAGCATTTGTCCATGAGACCCGTGGGTCGTTTTGGCTTTTTCTCAGTTACATTTCCCCTGTTGGTAATGGAAACACGAGCCGAGTAGAGGGATGTCCATGAAACCACATCTGCTTCATGCAAAAGCCAGACGCCCTGCACCTGCGTGCAGCCTGCGTCAGCCCCTGTGCTCGGCACTGCTCTAAGGCACCCTGCCACGGCAGCAACCACCCTGTGAGTAGCTTTCCTGTTTGAAGCTGCTTGGGTTTCATGTTTCTTCTGAGCCTCATCTCTGTTTCTCAGCTCAGTCTTCAAATTCTTGGGTCGAGAACAGCTCCGGACTGGGGTTGAAAATAGCTCTTCCTTGGCCCTGCCCTGGCTGAGTTGTGGTCCCTTGGAGACCGTTGTGCTGAAAGGTGACATCATTGCGTGGCACCGGTGGTGGACTTGCCATGGGCTCAGGACTGAGGGTCTGACTTCATCTCTGTGGGAATTTCCCAGGTCTCACAGTGCTTTTCAGGGCCTTTTGGATACTGGTGAGCTGGGCAAGCAGCCCGTGCTGTGCTCACTGGATCCAGAGTCAAATGCAATCCAAGGCAAGTGAAGGCACAGGTGATATGTGCAGGAGGAGGGCTTAAATTCTCCATGCTTTTTCCTGGAGTATTTTACTCTCCCTGCTGCCATGCTGGCTCTTGTATAGGGCAGCAATTGAGGACACTGTGGGCCCTGACCCTGGGAAACCCTGGTTTCTGGTGCCAGTGTCTTGTGCTGTGGAAGAAGGTACCTAAAATCAACCACGCTGCTTCTGGAAGGTGAGCAGCTTTGCTGTTTTGGCCTTGTGCGTACCAGAAGTGCTGTCTCTAGGCTGTTACCACTCCAAATCTGGGTCTGGGCCAGCACTGATTTGTGCTCGTCAGAACATCTTTGACATTAAAATGGTTATGCAAACAGTTAAGTTGGTAAAGTGCCCATACTCTGGTAATTTAGGGCACAGGTGTATGTTGACTTTGTGGAGGGCTGCTGCAGTCTGAGCTGTTTTAACGTAAACTCCACCAGCTAAATGAACCAGCTGGAATTGCTGCAAGCCTTACGGGAGTTGGGCTGACTTTGCTCAGAAGCAGACCAGGGAGCGTTCACGTGCTGAGCTGTGCTGGTGGAAAGTTTCCAGCTCACAGGCAGTGATAGCATCTGAATATGGGCAAAAAGAGTGTCTTTTCCAACTCAATCATGATTCACTGGCGGACAAACGTCCAGCACTTTAATATGAGACTTTGAAGAAGCTGGTATTCTCCAGGATAAAAGGGGCTATCGTGATGGTATCTGCATACAAATTGCACCATAGCGTTGGTTTTTTGCATTCATAAAACTTTCTTAATAGCTGGTATTTACTGTAATTACTTATTAAAGGTTAACAGCACCCTCTCTTATGGGTGTAGGTGTATTTCTAGTCTCTGCTCTGCAATCTTGTCTTTGCCAATAGCTCATTTATTTGTGGATGTTCTTATCTCGGTCTCATCAGACGGCTCATTTCAGGCATTTATCTTCTACTCCAGCTCATCTGGCTGTATAAAACAAAACATTAGCCTCTTAAAAGCCGATTGAAAAATCAGTCACATGAGAATAACCTGAATTCTTTATCTCTGCGTTTTCTGCCAGCTGGAACTGGATGTTTTCCATTGAAAACAAGACATTCAATGATAAAGTCATGCCCAATGACATTTGAGTGAATGCTTTTCGTAGTAGGAAGTCACCTCTCCTCATCGCTTGGTGTAGGCAGTAAAGGGAGAGCAGTAACTTCAGTTTTCAGTATATGCTCTGTGGTGGGTAAAATGGAAGTTTCCCAGAGCTAGAATTAAACAATAGTTAGCAGCTGATAAAATCCCCCTGACATTGTGCACCTTCTTTCATGCAGCATGAATATTAAGAGCAGCTTATCAAGCTCAGTTCCTGATTAATATTCTGCAGTTTGTACCAGCCTGCTTCTTGTTTCTCTGAAGAAGGATTTATTTTAAAACGCATAGTAGACTGAAAAAAAGACTGGATTTGTGAAATTAAAAATTGAACATTCTTAGTGGCTGGAGCATGTAGTGATTGTGCAGTAAGTTGTTTGTAGTTTGTACTTCAATTATTATTTATTGCTAAGAACTTTCTTTTTGTTAAGGATTTTTAAGGTGAAGAATTTGCAGCTGCATTTTGAATTCTTTAAGCTCATAAACATGGCAGATATGTAAAGCGGGTCTTTTTACCTTCAGTAATTAATTATTGTAGTAATTCATAATTTACAATCATGATTAAAGTTTAGTTCTGTGCACGTAGGTACTGTAGGAGAGCGCTGTACTTAGAACAGAAGAGCTTGCTCCAAGACGTGTAAGATGCTTTGATTTTATCTTCTTTTATCAAGAAGCGGTGTGCCGAGGGCCCGGGACTCTCCCGTCAGCAGGACCGGCTGTGTGCTGGAGCGATGACTTGCGTGACTCAGTTTTGGGGAGCCATCGGATGTCACAGAAAGCCCTCCCTTGGCTCTGCAAGCAGCTCACGAGGGCAATGCTGGGCCCTGCCGGGCGTTTGAGCGTGGGACGGATCTTTGTATTTATCTGATATTTCCTGCTGCCTCCTCATCCCGTTGCGTTTGCATGACTTCGGGCTCCCCAAGGACTGCTTTTCTCATTGTCTCCAGGGATATCACTGATCACTTTCACAGCGACCATTTTAAGATCTGAGCAAAAAAAGTCTCGAGGTAAGCTGATGTAATGTTTGCTGCTCATGAAAAGGTTATGAGTCTGGCTAAGGCAGCAGAAGCGAATAATCACCAAACTGTGATCTCTGAGGGAGAGAAATGTGATATCTAAGGCTTTTGAAACCTCTAGACCTTGCTTTTAAAATCTGGCATTTTACAGATCTTTTCTGAGTTCAAGCAAACAGTGATTCCCCATTATTTTAAATGGTGGCTTTCAAGAAGCAATTTGATTTACGCAAACAAGGAAAGAAAATCAATAGCCATTTTAGATTTTGCACCTGCGTCCTACCACGCAGATTTTGAGCCCTTTTGTTTCTCGCTTCACAGAGCTCTGGGTTATGATTAAAGGCTTTTCTTGCTTCTGCTATGATCTTCTGTGAAATAGAAGTCCGTGTATCTGCATGCTGCCCAATTCATCATTTGCTGAGCTTGAAGAGACCTAAGGCTCAAAGAGATTTAATTCCTTCTTTAAATGCGCAGCAAATTCCTGGCTTGACTGAAGTCAGTAGCAGTTTCATTCCTGTAGAGCCTGGATTTCAGACCTGGGACTATCTGCACTGTGCAGTGGGGTCCTTCTACACTCGTTCCCTGCACCAAGCACATCCAACCTCTTGCCCATACTATCCCTTCACAGCCAGCTCTGCCCCCTCTCATGTGATGGGGATGTTGTGCCACTGAACAATGTAAGATTCTTAAAACAGGATTAACTCCTGCCCAGACTTCGTCTTGATCAAGCAAACTTGCAAGCTGTTAAAAATTTCGGGGACACAGTGTTTTTGCAGGTTCTGAAGAGTAGCATGGGGAAGCCTGAAGTGCCATGAAATTCAAAAAGCCTGGGTATCAGTGGCGTATGTTGTTTTTTTCTAGCTTCTGGAGAAAAGATGCATAACTAAAGAAAAAATATAATCTTTATTTGCATGTACAATTTGTTTCTTCTATCCCTGTCTCGTCCCCTTTGTGAGAACCCGGGGCCGGAATTACAGTATCTGAAGTTGCTTTTGGATCCCAGTCAGCTCCCATCTGTCATGATCTGTTTTTAATCAAATGGGTTTTCCATCTGAAAGTAGCTGTTGGATAGAGAAAGAGTAGAAATATTTGTGTTGTGAATTAGCTCAGAGAGAAGCTACAAACTTTTTTTTTCCTGCTTCACAACAAACACATGGAAAAATATTCTTCAGTGTAGTGTGGCTGGCCTGAAAATTGGCAATAACAGCTTCCTTCCCAGGCTCTGACTCCTTTGGCTTGTCTGCATGGGTAAGATCTTTAAAGGGGACCTGAAATCTTCATGTTATGCGGTCTTATCTCCCCTTCATGAAGCAGGGCAGTGCTGGTGTCACCCTAGTATATATGGGTACCATGGGACGGAGGTTGCATGGCTTGGTTTTCCAGGATAAGTATGAGATGCAGCAGAAGAATAACCTGGGTTTGCTGAGAGTTGTGCTCTCACCCCTGAGCAGTCTTTCCTTTGCCAGCCTCAATGGTCTCTGCTCTGGTGGGAGGAGCAGATAGGTTTGATACGATAACTGAGTGAAAATCAGGTGTTTAGTCCTTACCCTCAATGCTCTATGAAGGGGCCCAGATCTCATTAACAGCCTGTGCTCAGCGCGTCCAGTTCTCAAATACCATGAAACTGGGCTGCAGGAGAAGGGGAGCAAACTGCCTTGGGGACTGAACGAGGTCATAACAAGCAGAGAGGAAAGTGAGACTGCAGGACCTCCATGGTTTCCAAGACATCAGATGACACCAGTCTTCTACTGGGAAAGAAGAAGGAAAAAATCCCTCAGTGGTCCTTGGAAAACATTGTTAAGACTATTCTTCAACATCCCTCCAGGGGTTTCCATGCAGTACCTTTTATTGTTAAAAGCACAGAAGCAATTACCCTGCATCAGCACCTTGGAAGATGGGCTAGTGTCCTGGGGGAGATGGAGAAGAGGGTGATGCTTATCCATCCCCCATCGCTGGAGACAGGGAGCTTCACTTCTGCATGGCAAAAGGGAGTGCTCCTGCTGCAGCACTGGGGCTGAGGGAGGAGGGATGCTTTCCTGTTTCCTCTGCCAGATCCTTATCTCATTCCATATGTGAAACCTGGAAATTGCTTTAAAGACCCAGGAGCTGGCCTAGCTGTGGTTTCCATTACATTGGTGTTGTGTAGTCACCCTTAGTGGTCGCCCTCGATGGCTCCATCCTGTGTTTGCTGAAGTATTGTTGTGTATCTGTCATCAAGGCAGCAGAACCAGCATTTGGCCTGAAGGCCAGTGTATGACAGCAGAATCTGGCTTGTTTTTTCCTTTTTTTTTAAATGTTTTGGAGGTACTAGGGTCAAAAGGAAACGTTAGTGGTTTTTTTACATATATATATATATATGTGTATGTGTGTGCATGCCTGTGTGAATCATTTTTTTCTTGCATCTTCCAGTAAAACAGTGTTTGTGTAAGGTGATTGTTTTGGGGGTGGACTAGGGCTGGACAAGGGAAATCTTGGGCTTGTTCTGGGCTTGTGTTGCTGTTTCCACCACTGTAAGAAAACAGCGTCAGTCTCGCTGACCTGCTTTATATCGCCTTTGAATCAGTCTGATAGATGCCAGAGGTGCTGAGTGGCACGATGTGACTCAGCAAGGGCTGTGTGCTGTAGTGTTGAGCTCTTCTCGTGCATGTACAGGTGTGCATAAGCAGTTTTGTTGCATGGCTGTAATCCCACAAGCCCCCTGGAGCTGGGTTCCCATTGAATTTCTTTGTTGAACTACAGCCATGTGTTGCCTGAGAAGGGCCATGGTTGCATCTCCATGTACAAGGAAAGCCTGGAGCATGGGGCTGGAGATCAGCAGCCCATGATGGGCTGTTACTCCAGGAGTAGAATAGCTCTCCTGACTGTGCCCTGCAACGTGCCCAGGGGCCCTCCATACAGACAAAGGTAGAGGGCAGGGTGTGCTACCAGGGACCAGAAAATGTGCTGTCACTCGATAAAGGTTTCATCCCAGGAGGAGCAAAATTAGTGGGAGCTGGTGATGGGGATTGGTGGGAGAACACTGGGTGCTCTCCTGAGACCTCTGCTAAAGGCTGCAGCAGGGTAACGGCTTTAATTTAGGCTAGTCCTGTACCCAGGGTTATATTCCTCATTGCAAGCAGGAGCAGCCAGCGAGATGCAGAATTTACCTGTACTGACTGTTCAGCCTTTGGAGGTATCCTATGCTTCAGAGCCCACCTTAACTTGAATTTTCCTTTCCCTGAACAGGTCTATATCATCAATGTAACATGGTCTGACCTGACTTCCCAGATCATCTACCGGAGATACAGCAAGTTCTTTGACCTGCAGGTAAGTCTGTCTTGTCTAACACAAAATAATATTCTTACTCACACTTCTAGTCATGTTTCCAGCTGGGTTAATACTGCCTTTAAATAAGGCTTTGTGCTTGTTTGGTCTGCTAGATGTCATGATCTTGAGACTTTTCAGACTCTGTCCTTGTAAGGTATAAGATAAGTGGGTGGTATGCTCACAGTGAGTAACTTGCACTGTAAAGACATTTAAAGCTGACATTTTCATGAATGGTTGCTATTGAAGAGGGAATCTAATTTTAAATACTTGAGATGCACTTAGAACAGAAAGGGAGCTACATTTTAGGCCACCAGAAACTGCTTACCCAAATTACTGAAAACAGAGCTTTTCCACACTCCCACAGCAGTTCAGTAATGGACATGGTAGTGGAAACCTTCCAGACCCTCCTCCTAACCATCTACCCAGCCAGCTGGTGTCCCGGCTCCTGCTGTTTTGTACAGCTCCTTTGCTGTATTCCATGCCTGTGTATTTAGGTTTCTTCGAAAGCATTCTTAGTGAATAGCTGCTGGCTGAAGTCTGAAGCCAGGAAACCGGAAAGGTCCAAATTACAAAGTTTCAGCGTGGCATCAGCTACTTCATTTCTGGTGCTGCTGTGTGGCACCTGCATGGGTAGGGAGAGCTTTCTGGCTGGTGTCCTATTTGGTGATAATCCAGATCCATTGATACCTTTGTATCAGTATACCTTTGTAGGCAGCAGAAGTCTCATTGCCTGGGGTTATGAAATCTCTGGAGATAGGGGAAAACAAAAGCTGTGGTTTCACAGACTCCTAAACTTTGGGGGAATGCCTGTTTTGAGCTGGAGCTTGTGGTTGGAGCTGGGCTGTGGTTAGAATATCAAGTGAGTCCTCACAGCCAGTGTTAAGGATGTACACAGCTGGCTTGGCTGTGTCCTGGGAAATAACACTGAGCAGGTTTGCAATGATAAATTAGGGGAAAAAAAGGGTTCCTCCCTTGGGCACTTGATCCGAGACAACTTGAAGAGTCCTAGTTTCATCATTGCTCCCCCTTTATGTGTCACTTCTGGTACTTGGACATCTGAAATCTCTAGCGTGTTTTGCAAGCTGTATCCGTTATGGCCTCCTGGCTTTTCTAGTGGAAAACTGAACCATTTCTATAGCCAGTTCTGTTTTCTGTGTTTGCTGTGTGGCTGGAAGACAAAAGAGAAATGTTCTTAAGCTTCCTCTTGTGCCCCTCTCCACTTCCTACTGGCCTGAAGCACCAGGCCTGATAGTCCCACTGCTGTGAAGAGTATGTCAGTGGCTTCGCTGTGTCTGATGTACCTGCTAAGGATGCACAGCTCCGTAATCAGAAACGTTTGTTGTCACTGTGCGCATTGTGGCCAAAACTGTTTCTTTCTCTCTCTTCTTTTTCTTTTTGCCCCAGTTCTGTTTTCATGTATATGTTCTTCTGGGTCTCCTGGCTTTTCCCTGTAGGTTTGAAAAGTTCCCATCAAGCATGGAGTTATCAATGGGGTTAGTGTGTTGGACAGGAAATGATGTCTCAATCAGGGAGTGAGTCCTGAAAGGTCCCATTGATAAGTGCAAGGGGGCCTAGCGCCAGTGGAAAACTCTGGCTTGCACAACGCTTCTCCCCCCACGAGAAAATACGACAAGAAAGTAACAAAATTCCCTTCCTTAACCCTTTTTCCTCCCAGGGATCTCTGTCAGGGCCACCACTGCGTGAGCAGTGACAGCTGTCTGCAACAGCCTCTTTAGTTCTTGCAGCATGAGGCACACATGCTGCACACGTTGAAACTGAGGTCTTCACCTGGGGTTTTCATGGTCTTGTCACGTCACTGTGGCGATCTGTGCCTCAGTTTCCCAGCTGTGAGGTGGGGACAAGGCCCTGTGTGCTCAGGCTTGCCATAAGGTGCTTTTAGACTCCCAGAGGTGATTCTTTTTTTTGCTATTATTGTTTTCTGGGCTCTTGATGCTGCCAGAGCCTCTCTGAGGTGAGGCAAGTGAAACGGACTTTGGGTCTTGAATTGCAACTTGTATTTACAACTCTAACAAAGCCTGCGAAGGGAGTTGGAAAAGCAAATTAAATATTAGGGCACTTTGGGAAACCTTTGCATTTTGGGAAGCTTGTTGCTTTGTGTGTGGTGATTCTGGCTCAACAGCAAATGCTGCATTACCACAGCACATGGATAAGCCAGCATGGAACGCTCTGCAACCCCTTCCCCGTCTGCTTGCAATTGCTCAGGCTTAATACTTGGTTAATGGCTCCCTGTACCTGGTGGACCTGCTTCTAGCGTCTCTAGCTTTAGGCAACTGGAACAGGAAGACCTTAGCATTTATAGGAAAGTCCTCCTGGTATTGTAAAGCAGCTGTTTCAGGGTTTAGCAGTGGAGGATTCCCCGTCTTTGCCGTCTGAACTATGACTGGCCTGCAGTGGGGCTCTAGGCTTTGCTGCATCTTGCCTTCTGCATGGCAATCTCAAGTCACGTTGATTTCCTGAATGGAGGACAATGTTTCCAACAGAAAGCCCAGAGCAGAGACTTTCATGATGAAAGTTGGAGAGCAACATGGAGGTACCAGCCCACATTCCCCAAATCCTTGAGGGGCTGAACCTGGCTCTTGATCATGGACCACATGGTAGGTGTTGGGGGTGCCATCTGCTTGTTGAGGATCAAGGTAGTCACCTTAGATCCCCCTCACCTTCACCAGATAAGGATTTCCAGATTTTTGGTGGAAGCTTGAACTTCTGACCTAGCACTGGTTGGCTCTGTGTTTTGTGACCTAGTACCAGGCATGGTAATGTGGCCTTAGTGTAATAAATCAACTTTGGTAATGTCCCTGCTTATCCCCATGCAGCCCTTCCACCAGAAAATCAAGCAAATGCTCAGTAAGTAATGCTCGAATGATCCTTGGGCACCACTCTTGTGCAAAACAGCTGGAGTCTGCAGGTCTCTGCCGGCTTCTCTCGTCCCACTGTGTCCACGACAGAGTAGTACTTCAGGGCTTCCTAAGCCTGCACATGTCTCGTTTGCTCTTGACTGGAAGCAGAGGAACAAGGGCTGACTTGTAATGACTTAATCAGGGCTGCAGTGCCTGGTGTTGACAGTGACACCGGATAGGACCCATGGGGAAACCTGGGAGGCTGCCCAGGGGCAAGGAGGGAGGAACACAGATAATTAATTTCACTACTGCAATTTCATGTTTCTCTAAAAAAAAGCCCACCCTTCCCTGAACGGCTGTCTCTGTGGGAAGTTGCTCAGTGGTTTTGAGAGCCCTCGCATTACTAGATACTGGGTTTTTTGAAACACTTCCTAGCAAATCCTCTTAGGCACTGCAGGCAGTAAGAGGCTGCTCTGTCCCAAGGATTCAAACCCCAGAAGTGTTTGGTCATGCTATTTCAGCAGCGCATATGCTTGAATTGGGAGTCAGGCTGTTTTCAAGATGAGCAATAGGGCAGCAAGACTGGACATACCATGGGATCTGGAAGCTGGAGTTTGCCCCGTGAAGGTGTGAGAAGTACAGCAAACAGAACCCAGTGCAACAAGCTAAGTGTCAGCCCTGTGCTGCTTCAGTGAGGGCTGGAGATCTATAAATATGGGCTTAAATGAAATCAGGGCATTGCTGCATCATTTAATTGTGCAACCAAGTCACATCTGCTGCTGAGCGTGGGTCAAATGATGGCAGCAGAATACATGTGGGTGCCAACATTTCAGTAAATAGGATTGAAAGTATTGAATTAACTCTGCAGAGATGAAAGCATTACGATAAATTGCTTGTCAAGTCCAATTATCTGTTGTCTTTCACTCTGGGAAGGCATTTGCACCTGAGCACCACGTGGGGTCAAAGCCACCTCATAATGTAATATTTTAAGCGCTGCTTTCTCATGCACTCTGCACCTGGGTGCTTGGCTTTTGCCTGTGATGCGGAACGGGGGAGCATGAAGTGCCCATCACTGGGGAGAGATGGTGATGTGAACATCGCCTGTAGCTAGTGCTGACCCTCACGGCAGGCTGGTGGCTTATTCAGGCACATTCCCTGGATGCCATCCGAGGTCTCCCACCATTGCTGATGGATTTTCTGGTGGTGGCAGCATAATCCTCTCCTGAGTTGGTAGTTCAGGTCGGCAATGCTGCTGTTGTCCCCAAAGATGCTGGGAAAGGATGCTGTTTTATTGGGATAGCAGGGATAACTCCTGGCATTTCCACTCTGCAGTAAAAGACATCTACAGATGTAAGGCTCATGTTTTTGTTGTCGGGAAGTGCATTTGGAGGGTGTTAGCAGGATGGGGATTTGCAGTTGAGTGTGTGCATAAAATATTACCCAAAGCATAAGGTGGAGATGTGTGGGGATGCAGCCAGCTCACCCTCTCAGTTGCCATGCTGCTCTGGGAAGCAACAACAGTTGCTCTTACCCTACTCCCCACCTCACCCTGCCAGGCGCTCAGTACCACCTCGGGCTTTTTATAGACGTGATGATCCCGACTGGGTGCTGCCCCTGTCTGCCGAGAAACCCTTTCCCCAGCAAAGTGAGCAGGGAAAATGTGACTGTGCTTCTGTGCCTGGTGTCTTAGCTTGAATCACCAGCGGCTCATCTTCTGCACTTTATCCAACGACTCCAAATGTTCTCTGATTTCATGCCTGTCTTACTTGGTGCCTGGGAGTCAAGTATGAACAGGACCAGAGCCTCAGCAGAGAGACCAAACCCTACATTCAAATACCGGCCTCTCTGTTGCTCCCATGAGGACAGCTGGGTCTCCATGTGCGAAGATCCTTTCTCACAATAGCGAAATGCAGCTTTTTCCAAGGCAAAACACAGCAGCTGGCTTTAGCGGTGTGCGATAATTCCACGTTGTGTTTCTGGCTGTGCAAGAGGCAAATGACATCCCTGCTGGAGCTGCAGCAGGAATGTTAGGTAGGCAGATCGCTGTCTCTCCGCACAATGACCCACACAGACATTTTGGCTGCAAGGAGACATCTGAAATGTCACAATTTTGAAAAGGCAAATAAACAAGGCTCTGTTCAAGCATTTGCTTTGTGTATCAGTTAGCAAAAAATTATCTTCCTGATGTGGTCTGCTGATCTAAGCAGGTTTTCTTCAAAGTAGCACAGAAAGAGGAACTCACTAGCAGCCAATTAGAACATTAAAAAAAATAAAGAATATCAAGAATTTTATTAGGGAGTGGAAAGAGATGCAAGTTGTTTCCAGGCTGACGATAAAACATCAAGAGCTTCATTTGTTATTGCTAGGGTCATCCCGATTGTTTATAGTGCTATAATGGAGTAACTGAGCATTGAAGAGGACATTAAACAAAAATGATACTATAAAAACCAGTAATTACAGTCTATATCCCTGCTTTCCTTATTCAGACTGGAGTTCATCTGAATGCTGCTGCTATTGATTGTTCTTCCGTTACGTGCTCTTCTGTACAAACACCCCTTTCCCTGCTACCCCAAGCTGTATCAAATATTGTAACATCCACTGTCACTTCCAGTTAGGTGGTTGTAACTGTGCCACATGCCTCAGCACCCTGCATTTTGCCGGGTCATTATGATTCAAAACAGGACCTGGTGGCTTTGGGGTGCAGGCTTTCTGGGGCAGAGCAAAGGGGGAATTGGTGCCGGGTGCTTGCAGGGTAGGTGCCTGATGGGACTCTGATGGAATTGCATATATTCAGTCCATTAGTTAATTTGGGTTAATTGCCAAAGTGGGGACCCACAGTCCCTAAATCTGATGGTCCAGTGTAGCATAACTCAGTAATGACTGTTATTGTAATGTTGATGCTTTTAGCTCTGCAGGAGTGGTGAATGGACAAGCTCGAGCATGCACTGACTTTATCAGTGGTGAAAAGTATAGGTAAGAACGCAATGGGGCAAGCGTGCTCCCGCATTTGCAAATGCTAACTCCTAAACTTCGAGCTGCCAGGCTTTTTTAGCAGGATGAGTAGAGTCACCGCCTGGTCTTCTCAGCCGCCCACAGCAGCAGAGTCACTCTGCCGTGAGTGATGCTGTCTTCCATAGGTGCCACCCTGTGCATAGCTCCTGGCACTGTGGGAAGAGAAGGAGGGCTGTTGATGTGGCTTCGTGCGTGATGCAGCTTGCCCCTCTCGCCGTGTGGGAGGTTTGCGTTAAAAAGATTCCCAGCCTCTGACAAGCTCAGGGAGTGTTTCTGTTGGGCTACGTGTGTGTGTCTGAGGGTGCGTATGGAAACAGACAGGAAGGCTGGAGGATAAGGTGGGGTCAAATAGGGCAGGGGAGGAGATGGGGAGGAACAGCATGGCAGAGGGTTGTTGCATCAAGCTGTGGTGCAAGTGCACAGTGAAACATAAGGCAAGCGGGAGAATGGGAAGATTTTACTTACTGACATTGCTCCCGCTGGGCTGTGTAGGGGATCTGGGCTCTGCAGTCAAAGCATGTGGCTCCCTCTGCTCTGGGCTGTGCTGGCCTTGGCCAGGATGGTCTGGGTTGCAAGGATCACATTTCTCCTGCTCCCGTTCCCTCAGTGTGGGATGCTGGGCTTCAGCATCCTTGCCCTGCTGTAGACATCCAGACCAGAGACCTGTCTCCATACCTGACCCATGAGGTTCAGACCCAGGGCTTGGCTTCAGGGCCATCCATGATAGCCACAGGGCTGTGAGGATGGAGTTACTCCAGCACTCAGGATGTAGGGTTTGGTTTGAAAACAGCTTCCTTAAGAGCAGGACTGAAACTGAAACAAGCCTGGGAAAATTCAGAGGAAATCTGAACATGGCTCTGTCAACATGCCTGTTCCCAAAGGTCAGCGCTGGCTCCTTAGGGAGAAATGGCATGTCCTTTTTTCTGAGTAAACACGGGCCAGTTTGCTGCTGCTGCTGTCCTGCACAGTGTGTGAAGAGGCCAGCAGGGGCATGGTTTGCAGGTGATGCAGAAAACCAAATTTCCAGGAGGAACCCTGAGCTGCTGGCTGTGAGCGCTGACCATGCCTGTCACTTCTTCGCAGCTGTGCTGGAGCTCCTGGTGCAGCCACGCTTGCGAGACTTGGCTCTTAGTAGCAGAACCCCCTATGCCCTCAGAAAAATAGCCCAGCAGCAAGCTTGCCAGTAACAAGGCTTGCTGGGGGAATTGAGATGCCCCTGGAAAAAAATGAATAGCTGATATGGTTACTGAGCTGGGAATGGTTGTCTCAGCTGATTTAAAGGCTATTTAAGTACCGTTTTTCCTTCTAGCACTCAGTCAGTGCCTTAGGATACCAGCTGGCTTGGGGCAGTATCTTTGTCTTCAACGATTAAATGGAATTGTTTATAATTCTTATTTCCATCATTATTTAAATGTTTGCTTGGCAAAACAATCTGTTCAGCTTCCAGTATTTGTTTCTAAAGGGACTTTACACGTCAGACAAAGATGGGGGCCGTGATGGGGAAATGGCAAAGAGCCTGCCAAGCTACAATAGAAGCCACGTTCAATGAACACGGCAAATAACCTGCAGTTGAGAAAGCGACCTAGCCTATGGGAACCCTCCCCTTCGTACTTCTGCACTTGAGTGTTGTTGAGGCATAAAGCTGACACTTGAATATTGCCCACATGCTGCAGCGTGGGAATCTTCTACATGGTGGCTATAGGGTGATATTTCCTGCTCAGCACCAATTTGATGTATTCCCCTGCCTGCCCCCTGTGCAGATCTGGTCAGGACACGGGTGGACTTAGAAACTGATGTGATGGCCACCTCCTCAGGGTGTGATGGCAACAAGGCAAGAACAGAGGTGATACTCACGCTACCCTGTCTCAATGGTCTGAGGATTCAGTGGAGACGCCACTCTGTAATGATAGGGAATGGATTTTGCTATCACAGAGTTAAGGTTTATATTTTCTGTGGAGGCTGCTGTGGGTCAGAGGTGAGTCTCCCATCAGTGCCATCATAACCTCTCACTGTGCACAAAAGGTATTGCAATACCAGGAACACCCACAGGAGTCTTACATGTTCTGAGCAAGGTGGCAGTGAGGTTTTGGGGCTTTGGTTGGGTGGTTGTCCTGACCCCACTGTGGGATGGGAATCTCTAGAAGCTGCATCTCTGAGGGTTGTGTCCTCCTCCATTCCCTTGCTGCACAAGACCAGGGTCCTGGACCCCACCATGGCATCAGTGATTGTGGTGGATGCTGTTTGGGATCATTGCACCACATGCTCATTGTTCCATACAATGCTGATATTCTCCTGGATGTCAACAAGTCCTTATTTCCCTGGTGTTCATGTCCTGTGTGTGGAATCAGTAGTAGTGAAACATTTCATTACACCATCAAGAAGTTTTCGCCGTATCTGACCCAGATTAAATGCTAATTCACCGCTGAGGTCTTACAGGAGCATGACATCGAGTGGCAAGCTGCTCTGAAGATGAGTTTTTTCCCTCCATCCTTGCGATCCCCTCATATGCTGTGGTGTGACAATCTGAGCCGCTCCAGAGGGGCTACACAATTAGTGATCTGCTCTGGTTGCTGAAGGGAATTCACTGTCGCTGTGATTTCCTGTCTTTTGCAGCCTCTGAGCAGAAGTTCAACACTGGAAGATCTTTGTTAACATTCAATTTGTAGCTCTTCTTTAGGCAGGCTCCTGATCCTAGAAGTAAAACAAAGTTTAATTAAGATATAGGTTCTGTATGTAGTTACACAAATGAGTAGGGGTTTTTGTTTTTTAGAAAGATTGGGAGCATCAGGAAGAGGTTGTTGATTTCTTTACTGCATCCTTTTAACTATACATGGTCTCCTACTGCTGTCCTCAACCTTCTTAGAAAGCATCTTCCATCATCATTATAGTATGTGTGTGGTTGCACACGTACCCTTGATCCCTGCTGGAATAAATCAGAATTGCTCGACTGTGTGCTTTTTTGCCAGCAGATAAATTTTATTTGGCAAGAGAAAAGCCCGTGTCCCTGGGGCCAAGGGGACTGTGGGTTTTCAGTCTGCTGCTTCCCCAAAGTGCTGTGCAGCCCGGATGGTGCGTGATCCGAGGTGGGCAGTGCTTTGCAAATTGCTGCCTCTGATGATGCTAAGGTTTGGGTTTTGCTCTGCATGATTTCACGAGGCCTGGATCCCACGTTGCGTGCCCCGTTAATCTCGTCAACCAGGGGAGAGGGTGAAGTCCGTCTCCGAGGCGTGTGATCATGTTGGGATGGCGATGAGTGCCAGCTCCGCTTCATGGAGGAAGGCCTTGGGGGTTTCAAAGGGCAGTGTGGAGTTACTAAGTGGCTCCGATTTCAGGTGGAGAGTGAGAACTCATAAAGCAGACTTCCACGGGGAGACCTAATCTCTGAAATAGTGGCTATGGGAAGTGTCCTTGTTAGGAGCCCTCCACAAGCGCTCTGAGCCTGGGCAACTGGACCAGAGCTTCTCCTGGCTGCAGAGTTACAGGTACAGTCAGGGAAATCTTAGAAATTAAACGAGTGGCAGAGCTCAGCAGTGATGAACTCTCACTGCTTATTAAGAGCCCAGTGGGTTGGGTTTTTTAGAGAGTGTGTGGACTTGGGAGTATGAGAGAGAAGCCTGCACTGAGGGCTCTTGACCTAAAGCCATGTAAGATTTGTGAAAGTTCAGCTGTGATGCCAGTTTCTGGTTCAGCTTCTCTCTCCAGTTTGGATCTGATGGCTGTAATGCCACGTTACCAGATGCTCACATATTCAGGGGATAGTATTTTTAGAACAGGACAAAGACTGGAAAAGGCTCTGTGGATATTATTTGGAACCTATAAACAAATTGTTTTACCTGCTTTTTGCATGCATGCATTTTTTATGAATTATCTAGAAAGAGTTTAACTTTAGGAAGTTTGTCCAACCCAAGAATCTCAAGGGAGTGCTGCAGAACTGTAATGGATAGCAGACTTCCCAGTGGATGAATTCACATTGTCTGGAGAGGGAACCTGACTTGTAAAGGATTATAGTTGCTCTGCTGGGGAACAGGAAGGTTAGCTTAAATCCTCATGTCAGATACTCTGCATCCACCATTTTAACTACACAAGTTTGTTACCTGCAAAGATCCTTCAAGGAATACCTGAAGAATATCGGACTCCACTTATGGGCCTCTAGCAAGCACAGAAAGCAGTGAAATTAGTCAAAAGGGTTATTTGATGGGAATTATTCCCTTGCTGTCTAGAGATTTGGTTTGTGTAAGTTGTTCTTGTTATCAGTACCTACATCCCACGCCTATTGCTGACCTGGAGGCTGTGAGGATGGTGGGGACCCTACAACGTGGGAAGGACTCTCCTGGATACAGCTACAGAGAGGAAAAGCAGCAAGTTCTGCCAAATGAACTGAGTTGACTTATATCAGCTGAGGAGGATTCAGACCTATTTCGTAGCTGTTGGTTGCTTTTCATGTTAAAAATCAAATGCATCAGGATGCATGAGTCCCTGTAAGGTTGTGTTGCTAATGGAAAGCACATGTTTAGAAAAACATGCCTGAAATTGCCAAAAATTCTGAACCAAGATGGAAATTTTTGGTATTGGGCCCATGCCTCCTGTTTTTGTCCCTGGGCGGTACGTCGTACAAAGGATTATGCAGAATTGTGGTAAAACTGGGCTAAAAGTCTTTCTTTAGTAGAGCATGTGAAGGCTCCATGTATATACATCCTGTGCTATCCCACCTCCATCTCCATTATTCTGGTGTTGGAAGGTCTCATGACAGGCCATGAGGTCTCCACAGCAGGATTTAAAGCTCAGCCTTGGGAGGAGCCCACTTGTTTTTTAACCTTGTTCCAGGTTTTGTTTGCTGAAACAATAAAACACAGGAGAGCAGTTTGGTTGTGGAACTGGCCTCAGCCAAAGCAACAGCTCTGGAGCTGCTCTCATACAGGCACTGAATTCTCCAAGTGCCACTTTATTGGAGTATTTCCTCTTTTACCACAGATCAAGATCAGCCTTTTTATTTTTTTGTGGAATCTCTGTGTGAAAATTAAATTCCTCGGTGGGATTTTTCCATGGCCTTTCTTCCCTGAAGCACCCAAGCCCAAAAAGTTCAGGCATGACAATTTCACCCCCTCCACTGCTTTGCCACTCTCCCCTAATCGTACTCAGCTTTCAATTATTTATACTGCCGGAAAATCGCGCTGAGTTCACACCCCCAGCCCTGAAACACAATTCCGCTTTTGTGCGGGGAATACAATCCTTCACTTTCATTAAGTGTGCGGAGACCGAGATGAGAAGTGCCTGTTGTGTTCGCATCCCTTGGCTCACGATGAGAGGAGCTGGTTGTTTTTGCAAACGTCCTAAATAGCCCTGCAAGGGTTACGGGGAGTTTATTTACATTATTGCATTTAAGCGCAAATAGAAAATTGCCCAGCCATAATGGAAAGGTTATGCAGGACTCTGTCAGGGCTCTTTTCCCTGCCACCTCGCCCCTCCCGGCTCTCTGCTCTTACAGGCTCAGATGTGGGAAGGCTGTGTCTGGAAGGAGCCGTAGCTCTTGGTCCTGTTATGCCAGGGTTTGCTTACAGGACAAACAAAAGCAGCAACTGGCGTCTCTTCCACAGTGGACTGTGCGTAGTTGGGCCTGCCATAGGAAAGGCTCCCGATCAGGCTCACCCTAGCCTGATTTATGAGTGCTGGGTGCTGTTTGTGTCTTCCCCGTAGCACCTGAATAACTAACCTTTTCTACAGAAGCAGCATACGGAGTGTGAAGTTGGGAATTTGTTTTCCACCTCATTCCTTTCCTGCTTGCCTAGAGTCATGGCACGCTTCTCCTTTCTGCAGCCAGAGTGGTTTCATGTCTCGTGCAAACACGAGTATTCCCACTGCAGAACTCTCTTGCAATTTCCCCTTTCCCTCCTTCAGGGGAAGCATCGATGAGTCTCCAGTGGAGCGGTCAGGGCAGCAAAACCCACAGAGAAGCCATGCTGCTGAGCGCGCGAGTGGTGAAGTCACGCAGAAAGCAAGCATACTGGTGCTCTAGGGGAAGCACAGCTTTGTGCACACTCCTTCCCGGGTGCCCTGGCCAAGCTGGGGGCTTTGCTCTCCACCTTTTGCATTTCATTTAAAAGGACAGATCTGGTCAGTAGTATCCGTGCAGGAAAGGGAGGACTTGAACTCTTACAGTATGTCACATCCTTTGGTGCTGCCCTGCCTGGTAACTCACTGACTTCACACCCTTCATTGAGCATTAACCTGCAGAGGTGCCCATAATCGTGGTTTTCTGAAGCTACCCCATTTAACTGTTGTTAGCATTTGCTCTTCCCCACCCGTGCCCGGGAGAAGCACGGCAGGGTTGCTGATCCCTCGGTATGTGTGTGAGAGGAGGGTGTCCTGGGCGCATGCCCTGAGCATGTTTCTGACCCACAGCGTTCCCAGATCCAAACCCTGGGAGCTTCGTTCTGGGTAGGAGCTGCAGGTATGTAGCAGCAGATCGCACTGTTCAGGTCTGCAGCTGCAGCAGGGCTGGTGTGAGCTGCAGCTGTCCCTAATGGTGCAAGTGAGTCCTTGCACATGGAACTCCTTCGAGTGCAGCTGGGACCCTGTGAGGGTGCAAAGCCAGCAGAGCGGAGTGGGGAGCTGCAGTCCAGTCAGGACGTTCATGCTTTGGAGCAGAGTGAGTTGCTGACAAATTCTTGTTTAACAGAAGCTGTGAGCAAGCTCGCAAAGGACTAAGCAGAGACTCAGAAAAGCATCTCTGTGTTTAAGATAATTTCTGTAAACCTGGAGTGGAAGCAGAGCTCTGTACCGAAGGTGTTCGTGAGGCATCAGTGTCAGTGCAGAGATGTCTGTGGTTCACCAGGTGCAGTCAAGGGCAGGTCCTCATCGACTTAGCGGTGTTTTTGCAAACTGAGTTAACATCAGAGCCGTGCAGCTGGTTCTTGGTGCATTTGGTTTTTTTAAGGGTGTGTTAAGAAAACCAGTGGGACTTGCTGAGCTGCTATCTTCAGCCAGGTGTTTTGAGAGAAGTGAAGGACAAACCACTGTGTGAGAGACAGAGGAAAATGCCAAATGGGAAGGAATTAGAAAGCAAAGCAGAAAAAGACTAAGTAAAATGATAACAGGGAAAAATTTTTTTCGAAAGACTAAGGTGAGTTTAATGATTGAAATAAGATACAGGGAGTGTATCTTATGCACCTGGAGCAAAAATTATTTCGCAGGCTTTTTGTTTTATCTGGCTAATCTCTGGCTTGTGACAGCCCAGCGAGTTGGGATGTTGTGGCCTCGCTGTGGACCGGGGAGCTTTGAAATCCAAGGCTGGGCTTGTCCTGGTCGCTGCGGTGATGTGCTACCGCCTTGGCAAAACTGGTGTGCGCGTCTTCCTGGTGAGAAAAATATGTTGTGGGATGGTACATGGTGAACACCTGTGTCCTTGTAACAAGTCCGGGTTGTCTTGTCATTTTTGGTGCGTTAGTGGCTGTTAGTGCAGCTTTGCAAAAACCTCTGTAGCTATCTGTGATGTGCTTTGTGTTATTGTGCTGAGGGTTAGAGGATGTCGGTCTCTGACACATCTCACTTGCACACAAGGGTAGGATTTAGCGTGTGATGTTTCAGGAGGTGGCAGAGATTTGTTTGCCATTGGGATCTGGGAATAAGGCAAATGGAGCAGTAAAGGGTGGCGTGCTCCATGAAGGTGGTCCCTGACTATGCTTATGCAAAGGGAGAACTTCGCAAAAAGTGTTTCCAAGGTGGAGAGAAGCCCAGGTTCGTTCTGGGTGTGGGACAGGCCTGGATTATACAGCTGAGCAGGGGTGTGCTGTGTGTTGCAGGAGCAGTAGGGCTGTATGTTCCTGCTTGTTGCTGTTAAGAAACCTCATGTTGAATCCTATTCCACTCTTAGGTCAAAATATATTTCATTGCCTTAGTGTGAGGATGTTTTTTGTGTAATTAGAAGCTGGGAGTCTGCGGTGTGGAACAAGGAGTGGGGAACTCCTGGTGTGGCAGGAAGGTTACCTGGAAATATCCACCCATAAAATGGGGGCTATAATCAGCCCTCCTGGAGAAAGTTTATTCATTAATGTTTGTAAAATGCTTTGAAGTCTTCAGCTGGGAGTCTTTTTAACAGAGCCAAATGTTAGTTGCTTTACAGTAGCTAAGCCAGACCTTAATGACCACATTCCCTCTCCTCCCCCCAAGCCCTCAGCCATTTCTCATAGGGTTGAAGAAGTGAAACATCAGCAGAGTGACCAAAGAGAAGTGAACTGCTCAGCAGAAATATAAATACTGCTTTTTCTTCTTGGGATTATGTCCTGGTCGCATGGACTTTTGCTGCCAGGAGTGGAATTTGTAGAAGGGAATGAGGAGTTTATTTCCAGGCTTGTACCATGTTAACCCAGTTGGTAACTGATTTAGGGTCCCCTTGCGTTAGTAGTCACTGGTGCCCTTTGGGTGATTAAAGTCATCCCAGCTTGTCTCGATGGGAAGTCACCATAGCAAGACTGGCATGCTGGGATGGGAGGGAGCTGTGGCTGCCAACGGGGTGCACGGCAAGCAGGGGAAAGGCTTCGCTGGGGAAAAACAAGGAGGCCCCAGAGCACGATGCAGGGGAGAGCCTGTTTGATGGGGTGCTTAGCTCTGGGTGCCCGTAAGTGCCCCTTGCTCCCTGTCTATCCATTTCCTACAGCATTGCCTATACCCTATCAATAACGGAATAGCATTTGCCTTTTGATTTGCTTGATTTCTGGCGTCAGGAGGTGAGGCTTGTTGATGGCACTGATGGCAGCAAGGGTCATTTTCTTTCATATGAAGGAAATGGGGTGGATTCACTCCATGCTGCATCCCCAGAGTACCTGTGGGGGGGATCACAGCGTGGAGGCAAGCAGGTGACTGAGTGCGCCACGAGTCGTGGTGTGAGGACATGTCCCAAAGAATGAGCTGCTGTTACAAAATTGTTCTCCAGGCTTGCATCCATTTGCTGTGGGTGGCAACTAGGAACACCTCATTAGCGTGGCCTGATGTGTCATGTGTTCAGACATGGCTGATAACCTTCCTGGCCAGCTCTGACACCCTGGCTCATTGTGTGTCCATTCCCTGGCCTCGCCCAGCGTTAGGCTGGGATCTACCTTGGGAACTGCATTGCTAATCATTGCCTGAAGATAGAAGTTGCCCACACATGCCTTGGTGTGGGGGAGGCTGCTCTGCTTTGGGATGGTGGGTCTCAACTGGGTGAGAAAGGAGTTGTCCCAGCCCAGAGGCAGAGCATACTGTGTTCCATGTACCCTGTAGCGAGGATGTGGAGAATGTACCTTGGCACAGAGAGGAGCCAGCGTCTTCCCCAGAAACCTGACTTTTCTAGTGTGACCCATCCTTCGAAAGCACCCTCTGGTCATGGAGCTCGCAGCCAAAGACCAACCCGGCCCTCGCCCCTAATCTCATCTTTCCTCTTCAAGTCCGGTCCCTGGAAAGATGCAGCTCTCCAAGAAGACATTCCAGGGGGGTTTAATCACGGCGCTTGCTGCAGCCCTGCTGCGCTTGTGGTCTAAGCACCTGCTGTTTCATTTAATTAGCAACAAATGGGAGGCGTGGGTTGGGGGGAAGAGAGAGCAGCACCCTGGTGAAGTATTTGCTGTGATGTGATGTATTTTATTTTGGGTTCAGAATGGAGGCCATGAGGAACATTTTCCAGAGGGCTCCATAAACCACCTCCGTTCACAGGGTGATTATTTGAGGAGGGAGGGGGGTGTGGATTTAAATCTGTGCCGCTAATTTCTGCAAACAACCACATTATTTTTAATTCATACTCCAGGCTCCCTCCACCCATGGCTTGATGTTAGAAGCTGTGAATTTTCCACATCATAACAAAGTCCCTCTATAAAAGAGAGCCCTTTAAATATATTTTAAAAAATTGATTTCAGACACGTCAGGCTCTCAAGTAAGTCAGTCTTCAGAATGGAAAGCTAACTCTTTCCTTCCCTCGTGGTGACCTATTAATTTATTTGTATTTCAGTAGCACATACCAGCTCTGAGCAGAGGTAGGTCTCTCTGGTGTTGAGGGCTGGAAAATGCATGAGAAGCCACAAGCCCCGATGAATATGTTGAAAGAAACAATCCCTTTGTTCACTGTAATTAGTTAAGCTCAGGAGCTCTCTGTTGAGATAAAAGCATTATGTTGCTGGCAGCGTTTTACCGATGCAGGGAAGGGAGATGAGGACAACTAGGGTGAGACTTCAGGATCGAGCCACTTCTGCTGGACATTGGCTGTGCCCCTGCCCTTGGGAGATCAGCAGCCGGAGCTTTGTGCAGGGAAGGTTACAGGCACAGCTTCCATGTTCTCCAGCCCACCAGCACTGGGGGCTGTTTTTCTCCATGGGGATGGCAAGTTTAACAGTGATCTCATACTTTTGGTGCAAACCATAATTCGTAGTCAGTAGTACAGAAAAAGTGTAGTGGCCTTCTGTCTTATTTTCTTAGGATGATTAAAGCACCACAAGGACCACAAGGGTTTTTTTTTTTCCCCTGCCCTGACTAAAGCAGAAAAGTTGGGTTTTAGAGATTTGGGGTTTGGTTTCCTCATTCTGGATTTTGAGATGATAAATTCATTCATGGCCATCAAGTGCCCAGATGCAGTGATAACTGGGGTTGTGATGAAAACTCCAGCTGATCATTTTGTTCTTATTCAGGGTTTTGAATTTGGTTCTGGTCCAGTGGCATTAAAAGTTCACGGAAGATTAGTATCTTGTGAGATTGTCATTATCTTGAACAGCAGAAATAGGGAAATCCTTGCTGTATGTCTGTCCTACAGGCCTTCAGTATTAGAATAGAACAGAATATTTCAGTTGGAAGGAACCTACAATGATCATCTAGTCCAGCTGCCTGACCACTTCAGGACTGACCAAAAGTTAAAGCACATTATTCAGGGCATTGTCCAAATGCCTCTTAAACACTGACAGGCTTGGGTCATCAACCACCTTTCTAGGAAGCCTGTTCCAGTGTTTGACCACCCTCTTGGTAGAGAATATAAGCCAGTTTGTAGTTGTTCATTATCTACACAGTCCTTGTGTGCCCACTGCTTTCAGTGGCACAGTAATAGCTCCTGGAGACTTCCCAGTTCCAAAGTCAAATGTAAGGGACATTTCCCTGGGAAGGGAATGTGGTTGTACCTGAAAATCCAGTGGCATTGTGGAAAAAATAATCAGCTTTGCATGAAGTGCCCAAGCATGGAAAAGTGGTCCTTCTGCAACCTAGAAATCATTGATTTTGCAGAAATCAGCTCTTCTTGCTTTTCTGCATAGTTTCATCGTTTTTTTGTCTACTTGCAGGCACACAGGGCACATCTCCTGGGCCTGGTGGACTCTTGCGAGTCAGTGTTATGCTGAGAATCAACCCCATAACCTCCCAGCAGTATCTCTTCTCATCTTGTTTTTTCCTCCTTTCTCCATATTCCTATCTGATGCTAGAAATAGGTTCTTTTTGTGTGGATCAAATCTGGAAGTAATACCTCGAGGGGCACATTCAGACTCAGGATGAAAAGTCTGGAGTTCTTTTTCCACCTTCTTCTTTGACATTTGAGAGATGCTTTTAAGTAGATGAGATACTGTTACATTGTCAGCCTGTCTGTCATTGGAAGCATTGATGTTTGAATCACATTCTTCTGCTTAATTTTAACAGAAAGGCAAGAGAAGCTGGCTGGTGGTTTGCCTTGTTGCATGCCTCAGTATGGCTAAGAAGGGAAATTTGTTCTCGTTTTCAAGCCTGTTGTATTTGCACTGTTTAATGCTGTTCAGTCCCACATCCAGGCAAGGGAATCGCCTGCCCGGGCTGCTCTGGCTGCCTGTGATGGAGAACAGCCCCTTTGCTTGCCCCTTCACCTGCTGGTGCTTACTTTCGAAATATGAGCATCTTCCTCCAGCTTCAAATCCTTCTCCACGTTGATACTAATCTGCAAGGTTCAAAGCCAGGGTGAGATTTCAAAGCTTCCTTAACCATGTCAGATCTGCAGTGTGATGCTCAGGCCGTGTTGAAAGCCCACGTGTTGAAGCACATATAATCACATCTCTGCACCTGTTAGACGGGGGAAAATTTCTTCTGAGTTTTGTTTCTGTTTTTCTTAAGCCGCGCTCAGGTTTTCCTCTGTTCCTGGCCAGCATGACGTTCTCCTGCATCTGATCTCATGGAGAGACGTGCACCAGCCCCAGATGAAGGGCTAGAAACAATTGTCTGCACCTGGCTGAGCAAAATAGGTTATTTGTGTGTATGCGTGTGTGTCTGTTAGTGTAATTTATTTGTTCAGTTACTTGAGCCAAGGTTTCCCCCCAAAGGAAGCCCTAATTAAGCGAGATAACTTTGCATCTGGGTTGCTGGCAAAGAGCAGCTCACTGTGCTTGCGTGCTGGCCACAGGTGTGTGGTTCCTGCCCTCCCATGCCCTTTTCTATCCCTGTTTGATGATGAAGGGAGGTTAGCAGTAGCTGGGAATGGATGAGGCTGGTGTCTTACTTTCTGATAGAAAACAGGCCATTCTATGCTCAAAAATAGTGTATCTTACCCTCAGCAGGATACATACTTGGAATCTAATTTTTGAAGTCCTGGTAGAAAGCAGCTGGTGTGCCATTTCTCGTCCCACCCCCTCCCCACTCCACTTCATTTTTGGGATCCTTTTTTTAAAAAAAAAAAGAAGTTTTGGGCTAGGTTCTGCAGATGGCTGAAGAGGCTGTTCCCTAGAGAAGCTGTATGCTGATCCCTTACAGCCATAATGCTGAGGCACTAAAGGGTGATCAAATAAATAATCCTATGGAGCACACAAGGATCACATGGGCTCACAAAACCAGCAGCCAAGTCTAGATACCACAGTGCCATCAGGCAGCTTGGCTGCTGCTGATAAGGGAATTACAGGGCCTGGACATGGCCGGGATCTCATTGATGCAAGTTACTGTGTTCCTGGATGCTTTCTGTGACAAAGCATCATCAAGTAATTTCTGGGGAGGTCTGTGAAATGTTAATTCCCTGCCTGAGCCAGGGGCTAGGGCAGAAGAGAGCTGTGTGGTACTTGCAGCTTGTTGGTTAGGCTTGGACTTTCCGGCACATCTGTGGGGATGTTTCCACAGTCTGGGCGTCCTTCTGATGTCTCTTTATTGTGGATTTGTGTGATGGGAAGGAGGACAGAACAGATGAGTGCAAACCCATGGAGAGGATGAGAAACAGCCCTGAATACCTGCACAGTGCCCAGCAGGGTCAATGCAAGATGACTGTTATGCTTGTCTGGCCTGCCTGTCTGCCCCATCCAGCTTCTAAAGCTGGTCACACGACATGGAAAGACACAGAAATCTGCATCCTCACTGGTCTTGCCTTGGTTGGACATCAGCCTGGCCACCAAAGCAACCTGTAGGTCACCACCTTCCCCTCAGAAATGTCTGGGAAGGAGATGCTGGATGGGATGAGTTGTGGCTGCGTATTCCCTGCAGCTTGCTCTCCCCAGGACCCTTTCCTTGCATCACCCAAGCATCATATAATTAGTGTATCCTTCACCTGACCAGAGTGGATTGCGTGTGTGGCCAGACAGGTAGAGAAAACTTGTGTTTTCATTTTATGACAGAGACAGAGGACATGCCCAGTAGTGTACAAACAGTCCCTGGTGATGCACCCCTGCCTGTATCACTGGAAGAGCATCTGCCAGAGGAGAGCAGGCATGGATGCTCACTGGCAAGGTGCACGTGTAGCCAGCTGCCTACGAAGCAAGGGGTGCTGGTGTGCAGCCCACATGGCTCTGGTGGCCACCCTTGGCTTAAAGCTCAGGAAGCCGCTGTCCTGGTGGGGATGGGAGAAGCATCTCCTGCATGAGTGCAACAGCTCTGGCTTTTAAGGCTGCGCTGTGCTGCCCATGGCAGATAGCAGCATACCGGGCACCTGCTGCACCTGGTTCTGCTGGCCACAGTCCCACCATCCAGTCTCGCAAAAGCCACCAGGCAGGGATACAGGCTGGAAACCTCCTGATGGGAGGATGGAGCTGGAAGGAGTTCCTCTCATCCTGGATGCAGGCGCCAGCGGCCGTGTGCAGTTTGTCGCTCACAACTTGTTGCAGTTTTATCATCTTCAAGTTTGGAAAAGTCGTAGCCCTGACAGTATTTCTTGACGATGTGCCTGTACCACTTAAAAGCTACTGAGATTACAAAAGACCAAAAAAACCCCCACCGTTGTCAAAGACCTCCATCGATGCTTTTAATACCCTGCCAAATATTACATGTGATTGATTGGTATAATACACAGAATACCATCTGGTCTGCAAGTGGCGCATCCAGGGATGGACGATGATGATGATGATCTGAATGAAAATCCTGGAATAACACACAAGTGCACAGAGCGTAATGTGGAGGCCCTGTAAATGCTCGCTGTGCCCACCCTGCTCCGAGCAGCACACATGCAGGCGCCATGACCGTCATCCAAACCCATCTACTTTCCCAGGGCTTGCTTTCATTCTTAATTAAATTAACAAAGCTGCTCTGGCAGACTTGCACTTATAAAAATAAGGTTTTAGTCCCAGCCTCCCTTCTCAGGGTGCTGAGTTGGATTTGTCCTGCAGGATGTGTTGTCCCTCCTTCCAGTGCAGTCTTGCATCATGGTCTGGTCCATCTGCAAGGTCCTTTGGGATGGCTGTGTGGATCCCCTGGGATCCTGCTTCTGGGCATGGGCTTTGAGGGCTCGGATGTTACCCAAATCCACTTTCTTTTTTTCAAAGAGAGAACAGCGTCCATACTGTGCATCGCGGCAGCGATTGGAAGGAGCTGGTGTGGGTTTAAGTGTCCAGCTAAGGTACCTGTGTTGTGTGATTATACCAGTGACGAGAGGACTCTTTGAAACAGATTTTCTGATACCCACAGACTTTGTCTCCCCTGCCCAGAAGTAAATCTGCAGAGAGAAACCTGTCCGTGAGGTGCCATTGCCATAGGCGCTGATAAGAAGGACAGACTGTTGCAAGCCTAGGTTTGTTCTTGTATTCCAGCCCCAAATCCTTCCCTCCTTCTATTGCAAGCCCAAGTGGTCAACCCTGGCTTGGAGTCTGTCCTTCCTGCGTGCTGGACACCTCTGCTGTCCCTATGTGCCAGATGAGCATCCTGGGGAGATGCCGGCACCGAGGGCCAGGCAGTGCCCGAGGCAAAGGGCCCACGCTGGGGCTGGGAGCGTAAAGGCTGGCAGCTGGCTCTGAACTGTTGGAAACCGCCTGTCCTGCGGGCTGCTGGCTTACCTCCCTCGAGGCCCAGAGCAAGGTATCTGTTACATGTGCAGCTCCGTTTGCCCGCTGGGGCGGTGGGATTTGTTGTCTGTGCTCCTTTCTAAATCCCCCCAAAGATGGGAGACACGTGTTTGGAACCAGATACGCAGGCAAAACATCTCGGGGTTTGGAGGCGGGGAGAGAGGGAGAAACGAAGACAAAGGAGTCTCCTCCTGGCGTGGAGTTAAAACCTGTGGTTGTGTTTTGCTTGGCATGGTTTCTTCATTGTACTGAGCTGGGCGGTCATTCTCCCCTGTCTCCCCAGAGCTACAAGCAGTGTCCTACAGAGATGAGTAGATACCATTTCAGATGGAGTTTCTGAAGTAAAATGTGCCATTGTGTTCAGAGCTATTGTTTCTGTTTTCAATATTGAAGTTACTCATGGTTTCCAGGGGACAATATATCAAGCAGAGCTAACAGGCTGTAGAGAAGATGTAGATCATTAAAACAGAGGGATTAAGTTTCATACATTTTGAGCTAAAGTCTCATCTCTCTCACAGTAATGTAAGCAGGGCAGTAGTCTTGCAGGCTCATGAAACTCCACCAGTTTAACCAAGGGTGTGTTTTTAAGCAGCTTTAGTTAAAACCGTGGTCATCACTGTGTGAGCAGCAGAAGTCTGTCTAAGGATGTATTCTGTGGGTGCAAGATCAGTGACCATCCGGTGTATAAATCAGGTTTCAGAGCATTCCTGTGCCAGACTTCGCAGCCAGTTCAAAAAAAATCAGTTTGCGGAGATGGGTTGTGGCTGGCTGGGTAGTCCCTGCCTAAAATGCAGATGAAATCAGCAGATAGATCTTTATGAGAGAGGAGTAAGGAAGGGTAGAAGAGGGCATTGAACGACAGATGTAACTCTCTAGCCGTTGACACCCCTATTGCTTTGGGGGACTGACTGCACCCAGGAGGAGTCAGGCTGACGCATGAGGGGACTCTTAAATGAAGAAACAGTGCTTCCCTCCCCCGCAAGATGCCGTCCTAAATGTGATGTGGAGCGGGTCAGGAGTTTTGTTCCCTGGATAATCTGACAGCACTGGACAAAACAGACCAGGGCAAAACCAAACCAGCCTGCAAATCGTGCTGACCTTGATATTTGGTAACAGCAATGTTTGATAACAGATAGCAACAGTTAATGTTTGATAGCAACAAGCATATAATTAATAGCAGCACTCTGCTAATGGCTCTGTACTACTTTTAGGATGCACCCTCCAGCGCCTTGCTTGCAGCTGCAATGCAGCGTTTGCCACGGCTGCCAGGGGTTTCCCAAGGACTGGAGGATTTGAAGCCCTGCAGCCTCCCACTGACTGGTCCAGCCTTTTCGCTGGGCAGAGCTGCTGCTGCCTGCACAGTCTCTCCTGGGCAGGATTTAGGCACTTGCAGTTTTTGCATTGTGAGGCCTCCAGGATGTCTCAGTAGGGTTGATGCACCAATAAACCCAAAATGCTCAGTGAGGCTACGCTGTATTTCAACGGTTGGCTTGAAAGGATTGAAATTTAAAGAAGGATGGAAGGTAAATATTTTTTTAAATTCTCAGGTGATGTAGGAAGCGGTGATGAATAGAAATGACCTTGGTGCTTTGCTCCCTTTCAGTGAAGCTCTTAGAATTGCCATTGTATTTAAAAATGAGACCTTTGCTGTGACAGCGCTGTCACACGTAGTTATGCTGCTGTCTGGAGGCCAGTGTTACAGGAGAGCTTGGTCCTGCTTCCCTTAATGTCCAAGGGCAATTGTCACCATTGCTGCACTGTCTGTCACCGGAGCATGTTGGTTTCTTGCCACTTACGTATAGTCTGAAGGGACACTTCAAGGCCTGTGATTTTTGTAAGGATAAAAAATTTCAGGAGGTGAGGAAGAATGCTCTACGGTTGAGGTCAGCTCTTCTCCCCAGCCAGGATTTTCGCTGTGATCTGCAGTGAGCCTTTTAGGACATGCCTGGGTTGAAAAACCTGACCACCTGGGCGGGCTCTGGATGTGCTAGCTCTGGAAAAAAGACAGAACACTTACAACCTCTCCCAACATTACGAGCCTTCCTCAGAAGGTTGGCTGATTGACCTAATGAGACATGGCATCAGTGTGGCTCTGACATCTCTGCATGACCCCACTGTGCCACATAACAGCAGCATTCATCTCTCTGCGCCTCTCTAAAACAGGCATTATGGTATGGTCTTACTTCCCAGGGATGCTGTCGGGACAAATCCACTGTAGATACTGGAGTAACAAGGGACGTATAATCACCGTGGAGAGATGGAAAAGTATGAAGTAGCCTTTGTGCAAGCATCTTCTAGTGCGGTTAAGTTGGATGAGGCCAGTCTAATTTAGTACTGGGGAAAGAAAATGCTTCTGGCAGGAGACATCAATAGCTGCTCTGTGAAAGGACAGTGTGGGCTTTCTGAGAAGCTCTTCAGAGATGCACCAATTGCCTCTGTTATCCCAAACCAGCACCTCCGAATGTTTTGCCAGTCTGTGTTAGCCACAAGCGCTGGGCTCGTTTTGTGGAGCCTTTAGAGAAAGCTGCATTTCTGTATGAAAAATAGCAAATGTCTCAGCTGGGAAACAGCATTCCCTCTTTTGATGGATCATGCTGGGGAAAGACCCTCATTCTCTGCTCCCCCCTTCTCCTCCCCTGGTTGTTTTAGTTGGATACTGAGAGGTTTGTAAGATTTCCAAGATTTCTGGTGGAAATTTTCAGACCTGAGAGAGGCATTTTCCCTTTGGGGATTACACCATGCTGTACATGTCTGTTCTCTTTACTTTATATGCGTTTTCCTGCTTTTGTTTGACTTTCTCATGGATTGCACTATATTTAATTCAGAACATATCCTATAATGCTGTAATTGTCAAGCATGTCAGCCTGTTATCCGGATGGTTTTTGCTTTAATTTTTTTTTTTTTCTTTCAAAATAGAAGGAAAACCAGTTGCTACTGCTTCTCAGGGATTGAATTAATGCACTTCTCTTGCATGCTGTGGCATCATGTAACACCAGGAGAGAGCCAGTGTCACTGGCTGCCTGATATAATTACTCCTGCTGCACTGTGGAACCAGTTACTGCTTTAGGAAGAGATGGAGTTTCACCTCCTTCTGCTGCATAAGATGTCAGTTATACGTGTGAGCAGCTAACAGATGGGCTGTGCTGTGCTCAGTCTGTTTCATGCCCCCACCCAAAGATCTCCAAGTCTTTTGCGTACTTTTCCTAACTGATACTACATTCAGGAACAGCTCTGTTTTAGCTAATTTTGAAGGGGTGTGAGTTAGGCAGAACTCCTGTTGTTTTGTGTCTGTGAGAGCAAACTGGCATTATTTCTGGGAGAGGGTAAAGCAGAGGAGGAATAAAAAAAAGCTCAGTGCGACCCACATCTGGGGGAAATCTTCCAACAGCTGTATCCTGCAGAGGGATCTGCCCCAAGGGCAGCAGTTTTGTTCCCCATGATGCATAAGCTTCTGTCATTGATCTCAGCAGGTAAGGTCCTGAACCTGGAGTCAATCAGGTCCTTACACTTATGTCATGGACACTCTGTTGATTAACCTTAGCAGAAAGTCTGTCGTGAAATCAAACCATTGAGGACGTGATCGTCTCTAAACAGGCATAGAACAGGTGAATCTGTAGAGATGGGCTCTCATGTTCTTGACTCTCTTGCTTGTTCTCACCTGCTGCCATTTAAATGCTGATACGTTACCTAATAGCATGAAATCCATTTGCTGGAAATGGTGGCTAACCATCTTCCTTAAGTGAGAGACCCCCTTGGATGCTCTGGTTAACCAGGATTCAGAATATGCTACTGCTGGACAAGCCCACAAATAGGAGGATAAGCATACCTGAAAACCACCAATAATACTTCTTCCATTTGCTTCTGTCTTGCTGATTTTCAATGAGTACAGTTCCTCTGAATTCAGTCTCTGACTCCTGCTCTGCCAAGGCTCAGAGTGTTTGATGGCTCTTGATTAAATGTCTTGCCACCTTCCTGAGATTTGTCTTGCATTTTGCAGGTGCAAAAGCAGAGACAAGGCCAGAGAGGTTTATCCACGGGAAAACTCTAGTAGACGACAGAATTCAACCCAGTTCCAGCCCTTCCATTTCTTGCAGATCACACCATTTATAGCTCAAAATATAGCTGATGGTGCTGTAACGATCAGTCATGTCAACGAGCAGCACAGCTGGTTTTCGACTTCAAAATGAAAGGAAATTGCTGCTGCTCCTCAGGGTTTTAATTAATAACCCTTCTTCTATTCTGGTATCTTACCTCCCCTTCTCATCTAAGCTTTCGTTACCTACATCAGGGACTGTCAACCTTTTCTGATTTGCAGATGTGCTGACACCTCCTGTTGAGGGTGTGAGTTCCATCATCACCAGTTTCAGATCCCTGGTAGTACCTTTACTTTTCTTCCAGTTTCTTTGGCAGCCTTCTCTTAAAAGCGTGCACACAATCCCATATGCATACAGATGCCTCCTCTCCTCTGCCCCATCTCTCGGTTGGCTGTAGCCCTTCGTTCCTCCTTAGGACTGAGCTCAGATCAGCGTCATGAGAAGGGATCACCAAGAGCTGGGATCACTGTGTCTGGTGCCTAACTGCATGTACTTTACCTTTCAAGTCCAGCAGTGGCTAAATTAAAGTTACTGTCGGCTTACCTCATTTTTAATGAAAAATGCCATTTCTAATGAGCACTTGGAAAACCGGAAGCTAATATGTCTCTTGGTCTTCAGTGTAGGAAGAGTTGTAGCCTTGGGACCACTTGAGTGACCAAGAGTAAGGTGGCAAACTTGCTGGGGTTTCTGGGGGAACCTTGCCAAAAATCTGCTGCTCTCAGTCTCTTGGTCATGGTTTGATTTTCATCTGCTATTTCTCTGGGACAAAAGTAAATCAGATACTGTGGAAAGGGAGTGAGGGCCCATCTCTGTGCAAAAGGTCCGAGTCCTGTGTCTGTTTGCAGTGGTGGATGTTGTTTCGTTTGCTAACGTAGGGGGTTTGAATGAAAGTCATCCTCAGGGTCTTTGTGTGTTAAAATAAATCTCCCATGATTGCATTGCTAACCTCCTGCGGGGCTTTGATTTTTATCTGTGCACATGGCAAACCTACATCTGCTTGAAAAGTAACCAGCAAGATATGCATGCTGATAAGAGATTATGTGGGTGTCCTAATTTGCTCATTTTAAGAGGTGTGGAGAACTTCACTCTTCTGACTGGAGAAGAGTTAAAGCTGCTGCAAGGAAGGAAGAGGAGGAATTAATAGCCCAGCAGGAAACTCCAGCTAGAGTCTGTGGTGTAAGGCATAGGTGGAGGTCAGGTAAATGTCTAAGTGGATTAATTTCAGGGAGTTAGATTTGGTCACAAACTTCAAAAATCTCAAGACAAAATCAGGAACAAAGTTCCCACTGGCAAACATCACCGGATCGGGCTATTGAACAGTTTATATGTTCATGTCCCCTGCATTGGTTGGCTTACAGCAGAGTAAAAGTCTCTTTTGCGAGAGTCTCGTAGTCTCAGGTGCTGCAAGTCCTTATATCTAAAACAGAAAGAAATGTTGTTTTATGAAACTAACTAAGGTAAATAAAATGTAGTAAGTAAATAATTATCAGGAAGATGCTTAGCTTCTCGTCGTCAGAGATGCTGCTTGTACTTGTTGTTGCTACTTTGCCTTGTAGTATCTCAAGGGGCGCTTTTTTTTTTTTCTTTGTTAAGGTTTTTAATCATGGTACTATTGCAAAGCAGATGGGCTGAATCTTATTTTCACAGGAGAACTGATGTGAAGTGACCACAGATGCCATCAGCTGGTGATTGCTGAGCCCAAACAGTCCTTGTGTGCAGGAGCATCTCTTTCTTCATGGCATATTGGTGTTCTTAGGGAAAGGTGGCTTGAAGGAGAAGAGATGAGAAGGAAGTAACAGCTTAGCTGTAAGTGAGGGCACTGGCTACACCTCTTAGTTGCCATTTACATGTGTGAAGCAGCTTCCAGAGCTCCCCCTACATTTGTATCAAAAGCATGGAAACTCTGTGTTATTTGCCTTTCAGTTTCTGGACCTTGAAGGATGAATTTGGGTCATGTTTGCAAATTCATGCCTTGCACCATAAAAGCTAGAGGAGTTTTTGTTTGATTGGTTTTTACAGTGAATGCTAATTCTCAAACAGTTGCTCACCTCCAGGAGCTGGGACTTCAACAAAAAGGCCAGGTATTATGAGAGTTGGTACCACTGAAATCTTCCTGTTCTGTTCTTGCAAGTCAAGTGATTTCATGGCTATGTGCAAGTAGTAAGGAGTGGAGTGGGCCAGTGCTCTGAGCAGCCACTCACAGAAGTAATTCCCTTGATTTTTAATGGGATTATTTGCATGATCATTTGCTGACCACTGTAAGAAAGTCGTAATCTGGGCCACAAGGTTTATAGCAGATCTTCTGAGTTTAGTGCAGAAGCAAGAAGGAAGCTGCTTGGAGCAGAAGGTAGGACTCCATGCAGGACTTACGTAGGAAAGCTGTTGGCAAACTGAGAGCAGTTTGGAGAGACAGAGCCTGGAGAGGTGATTTTGGTGGTGAGTTATTTGTGGACGTGCATCTGTTGTGCCAGAAGCAAGAGTGGGATGTGTTTGTTCAGCCTGACTCCAGACATGCTGCCTGAATGGGTGGGAAGCTCACTTCCCGGTTTCCATATACCCTCCCTGTTTCCAAACGGATCCCGCACCCTTTGACGTAGTGACATGGTAACGGATTTCTTTCTGCTTATCACACTCATTGTACAATTGGAGGCTCCCTCATGGTGGGATTCACATGCTAACGGTTGTAAGCAGATGAACTGAGTATGAGCTCCCCCAGGTTTGCCAACATACATTGCCCACCTGTGTTTTCTTGTTTGCCCGAAGCCAGCTACAGCCCAAACTCCATCCTTCAGGACTCCGCATCCAGACTACCCTTCTTTACTTTCATGCTGGGATGGTTTTACTCTAGGTGAGAGGAGGACTTGTCCCGAAGTTAAATGTCATGTATCAAAGATGCGAGCAACAACTTCTGGAGACTGTCCATGTCTGAGCAGAATAACCTGGGGCATTAAGTGAAGGATTTTTTTCATCAATCATGTGCATGTTTGCAGTAATAACAGTAATAATTTCCTTTCATCGAAAAACATTTGTCACAGGCTAAAGAGTTTTTGACTTTCGGATGCTCTGCAGACATCTAATTAAGTGAACTGAAAATCTGTTCATTGGTCTTTGGCTGTTAATCATCCACGTGGGGAAAGTGCTGTGAGTACCAGTTTCTGTGGTTCAGTCCTTAGCTCCCTCCATTCCCGGCTGCTCCATTTATCGCTATGGTTAGTGTCTCCTCTTGTCAAAGCCAGGCTGAGTAGGGCTGTTAGGTATTGGCTCAGGATACCCCATCGCTTCTGGGAGATTTGGGATGTTTCGTTCAGGCCTGTTGCTGGTTTTTCTCTGCTGCATCCGTTTCTTCCTTGTCTTCTGCTTCTCATACTTCTCCGTGGATGGGAGGATACAGAATCCTGCTTTTCTAGGATATAACTTGCACTGGATTTGAATGGCAGAACTCAGTGCAGGGGGAGGGGCTGAGGAAGGCTTCATGTTCCTGCTGCTCTTTCTTTGGCTTTAAAATCCTGAAGGGTTTCCTGTGCTGGAGAGCTGAAGGACAGTCATTACCTTCCAGTCTGTGTTGCAGGTTCTCCATGCCGCTACTACTTATCTGTATGAACATTGTCATGCTGGGAGTGCTTTTTTAGGCATTAATGAGAACAGTCGGGCATAGAGGCAGGGGCATAGTTTCTGGGCTGCAATTATGTCCTTGCTCAGATCCTTTTAGGTCTGTTGGGTTTCCCATGTCATGTCTGAGATTCAGCCGGTAGTTTCCTCCTGCACAAGCTGCCCAGCACCAGCCCGTCTGTCTTGCTGGGGCAGCACAAATGCCAGACCCAACTCATTGGTCTAGGGGCTGATCCACAAGCCAGCAGCAAGTGTCGTCTGGGGTGAGGGGCTTGGAGAGGGACTATCACACTCCTCCATGGGTGCCCAACCTTGTATGGCCTTTAACGGGGGGCAGCAACTTCACTCCTTGTCTTCAGTTTCACACAAATGTGTGTGTGTTGCCCATTGGCATATTGTCTCGTATATTGAAGAAGATGAGAAATCTTCCATGCTTCCCAGGGACTTTGCCTCGGGACAGGCTGTGTCCCCATGAATTGCATTGGTGGCCTCCCAAGCGCCTCTGCCTCCCCAGCTCCCTGCCATCCAGACCCTCCCAGCAGAGGCAAGAGCTGGGGTGGAAAGTGGAGTCTAGGAAAGTTTAGCCAAACTCTTACAGCTGCAGTTTATTGTATCTATTTTGCTGATATCCACCCTTTAGATAAATAGCGCTAAGTTACACACGTTGAGACTCTCTTGATGTGGTTGAAAAGGCTTGTATTAGCCAAGCTAATCTAACTCCAAGAATAACCATGGGAATTGGGCTGTATCGGTTCCAGGTTGAATCAGTCACTGTGTAGTAAAGTGAGAATCGCCTTCCTGGCTAAAAGTGTAGCAACAGGGAAACTTCAAGTCAGTCAGTGGGGATTCCCTCCCCCTCTTTTTTTTTTTTTTTCCTTTGAACAAAACTCCTGCCTGCCCATGCCTGACCTCAGACACCCGGAGCTCTACCTACAAGAAAACAAAATTTCCCATTTTCAATAAAAACCATGTCTCCGTAGGCAGAAAAGTGAGTTAGCTAACAATTCGCAAAGCTATGGTCTATTTATTTACCAAGCTGACTCCCTGATGGGGAAACATGTGGGATCTTTTAACTTTTTCTCCTGCACAGATGTTCCTTCTACTCTCGAGTTTTCTCTTGATCTTTGGTTTGCTGTACCATATGGGGAGAATGCTGGACATGTTGTGTGTTGTGGAAGAGGAGAAGGATTCTGTGTGCTTAAAACAAAAACAGTAAAAAAAAAACCCTGGCTTTTTTTCCCCCCACGTTAGCAAAAAGTATTTTTTAAAGGAAATCTGTTGAGGTAGCAAAACCGCTGTTAACTCACACACCCTCACTGTTGTACACGTAGCATTGCTGAGATTAAATGCTGGTTGATGAGAGCGCCCCCCCCCCCCCCCCCCCCCCCCCCCCCCCCCGGCCGGCCTCCTCGCGT
>VYXH01010645.1:861373-946335 GCA_013397275.1 Burhinus bistriatus | reverse complement strand
TTTTTTTTTTTTAAACAGTGCTGGATGCTGGACTGAAAAGGCTAGAGCAGGTTTTTAGTGCAGTATAGCTGCTTGGACTCCTTGGGGAAATATACAGACGTTTTTACTCAGAAATTAGTTGGATTTTGATTCTTGTTTTTAAAGGCAATAAATAAACACGATTATAGACTTGAAAAGCAGTTCGGGCTGCATTGGGGTTGTCGTTTCCTCAGGCAGGCATTCCAGATGAGTGTGCCCTCTACTACTATAATTACTTTTTAAAAATAACTCTGCAAGTCTGTAATCTAAAGTGGGTGGTATGTAGCAAGTCTGAGAGCATTCTGCATTCAACCCACAGGCTGGGGAGAGGGTGGCTTTATATAAGGGTTTGCTTGTCTTCATCTCTGCGTTGAAATCTACTTTTTCCCACAATCCGTCAACAAATGGCTCATATAATGAAAGTGCTTTTTAACACGGGAGTCAAGCTTGCCAGGGACTCGGATGGCTTTGCAGCCCCACAGGCTCTAGATACTCCCTCTGGACGTTGCTTCTCTGCCTGATCTTGTCTCTGTTGTGTTCAGATTTAAGCTGCCTGAGCAATAGCGGACAGCAGAGCCCAGCTGAGATTCACAGCTAAGTAGTAGTCTAGACCTCTGTTTGAATCTGTTTTCAGCCCACTTTGCCTTTCGGCTGGGCCAACTGATTTATTTATATACTCACATGCTTAAAATAGGTTGTGATTATTTTTTTCCCGTGGATTGGAAACAATGAACCTGGGAATTTGCTGCTTGATCACAAGTGATTTCTCCTAGCTTATTTTCTCTATCTATTAAGCTTTTTGGGTACTGATGTTCTTAAGTGTGGTGTGTTTGCAGACCTCCCTAGTCCACAGTGCAGCTATGTTCAGGCTCTCATGAACACGTTTGTCCCTACTCATAAGGAGATCTTTATACTCAGGAGCAGAGTGAGGGGATACTGCGGGCAGGGATTTGCCAAACTGAATCTATTTCCACTGTAATGAAATAACCCATGGCAGTGTCTGCCTACCCTGTGATTTTTTTTTTTCTAGAGTTGTAGTCCTGTTTAATGGGAAAGCTGAGGTGGAGAGAGGGAGATAACATGGGAATTAGAAAGAGGAAACCAAGGGTAGGTAGAGGAGGAAAAGAAAGTAAGTCCTAGAAGTGGGAAATTCAATCCTCTTGAACTTCTCCCATTCAGAGAGGTGCTAATACAGGCCCTAGGCTTGTACTCAGGATGGAGGTAATTAATGTTTGCTCTCAAATTTCCTTGGGTCTGAAGTTAAGCACTTTCACCGTGTCATTTTCTATCAGGGTTTTGCCACCTCTAAATAAAGAGCAGAAAATTACCTTCCTTTTGCTTTTACATCCTAAGTATCGGCAAGTTCAGACTTGCAGGTTCCTTCTCATATTGAGGGCTCTGAACAGCACAGGGCTGATGTGGAATAAGCAAAACAGTTGCAATCTGGTTTGGCCCTTGCTGGGGTTTTATCAGAGGTGTGTGGGCTGGTGGGCAGACCTCACTTTTTCACTGAGTGCACCGTTAGATGTGATTCCCACTAAATTCTTCTGACTCTTTTTCCATCTCTTCCCACCAAACGTAGGATAGCTTGGTACCTTCTCAGGCAAGCAGTAAAACCATCAGACCGGAGTGCAGAGTTAAAGCATTTGTGCCTATTCCCACTAGGCAGTGTCGTCACTGCTGGTCTATTTAAATCATTAGATGCAGAGAGCAGAAGGGAAAATATTCCTATCTTAATCCCGGCTCCTACAAAACAGAGCAAATGCAGAATTGTGTGTTTAGCAGATTTCCTTTTGGGAAGAGAAGTCTCCTACAGATAATAATCCTTTTAGCAAGATCTCCAGTGAACGAGGCTTTGTCCGAAGAACAAAGAAAAAGTCACAAGCTTGAAATATGCCTGAATTTCCTGAGTGCGCTCGCTGCTGCATGCAGGCAGGAAGCTGTGTTAGTCTGGTTTGGATGTGTGCTCTGAAGTGGCATAAACAGAGTGTCGCATCTCCCGGGATCCTGATCTGACCCATGGACCAGGGGATAGGGGTTCCTTTAAGCTGCAGCTACGAGCAGGACTACCATAGTCATGCAGCTCTGTACCCGTGTCCCTGACTGTCCCGTCTCCCCTCTGGCCAAATCCATTCTCTGAAGATCTTGGGTGGATGCAGGAGCCAGCGGCAGAGATGAGTGGTACAGTCACAGTAGACCCAGCACACGCGGGTGTTAAGCTGCCAGCCAGCAGGGAACTCATTTCCTGCACAATTATGAAAACAGCTGATCTGTGACATTTTAAGGAGGGGGAGAAAATACAGGGCAGGGGAAGGAAGGCCCCGGCTACATAAATATTTACTTTTGCACAATGTCCCAGCCACCCCCTTCTCTCAGGGACTGGGAGAAGTAGGGGTTGCTTGCTGCTGGCTCTGGTACGTGGTGACAGGAACGGGAGAGCCACCGGTGGGCTGCCCACAGCTGGAAGGAGCATGCTCTCCGCCAAACAAAAGCTGCTGTGCTGGAGTGTGATACTGCCCTGCTTGACGCCCCTGCTCCCTGCTGCATCCTACAGCCAGGGATGTGCTCCTGGACCACCAAGAGCTTGCTTGAACCACCTGCCAGGGCCTCTCTCCCTGCTCCTTGGTCTTACTCTAGCAAAGCCAATCTAGTGAGGTGTATCCCTGCTGCCTCCCAGAGAACAGCCTTGGGAAGGGGGTTGGGGAAATGAAGGCATGAAGCTTTCAGGGTAGTGCTGCTGCAGGCAGATAAGGTGTCCAGGATCTGGGGACTGCAGCATCTCATGTGATGCCACCACCACTTCACATGCCCACTGCTAGCCAGGTCGGGAGCAGGTGTGAGCCACCTTGTGTGCAGAGGAGGCACTAGCTAGACCTGATTGAAAGAGACCCTCAGACACAGGTCAAAAAAAGACCGTCAGAGACAGGCAAAAGATTTTTTTTCGATCATGGCATTGTTCAACCTGATATAATCCCAGTTTTCAATTTCTTTCCCTCACCCTGGACAAAAATGTTATTTTTTCCAGCCCTGTCAAAGCGAGGGTGAATTGATGCTCTCTGGTCTATAAATGCTGCTCAGTTGTCCTTTCATTAGCCCTCCTCAGCCGGGGTGGCTGGTGCAGTGCCATGCAGACGCTGTGTACATTTGACACAGTATGTGACCGCCGTGGCAGCTCCGAAGTCCCTCCCGTGTGTACTCAGCGGGCGGAGGGAAGGCTGCGGTGTGCTTTGCCTGAGGTCCAGTTAGTCTGTGTTTGTAGCCAGGATTGCACCGTCTAAGCCATGTTTCTGCAGTACAGCAGTCTGCGACAGTTGTGTCAGCATGGGGGTGACTATGTAAGGAGATTCAGTGAGTCCCAGTAACAGTGACATTGATCCACTGGTAGATCTCGGTGTATTCTGCTCTCCCGGTGGTGTCTGTGAAACCAGAAGAATTGGAATAGGTGGGATTCAGAGATTTGTTTCATGCTAGTGGTTGATGTGGTAACAGAGGTACCTCCAGCCTGTTCCCTTCCACCCCTTTCATCAAGGAAAGCTCACTCCCCAGGACGCGCACCATCACTCAGTGAATAAACACAAGGGATTTGTGTTGTGGGTTAATTCTGCTGCTGGAAATCAAACCCCATCCGTGGTCAGATGACATCTTTTTTTCTTGGAAAGGGACCAAGGTTAAGAAGACGAGGAAGGCAGGTTAGTTAAAATATGTCAAAGTCTCTTGGGTACAAGTAAAGACTATAAATAAAAGCCTTTTAACTTGGAAAAGAACTTTAGACTGATATGATCAGGTTCAATTTAGTCCAAATATTGCTTTATGCCATCAAGCTGTTATCAAGTTTTGGTTCAATTGCAATAATTTTATGGCTTCGGTGCAGTGGGAACAGTTGCAGCCTTTATGCAAGTACAGCATTTCCCCTGAAATGTTTGCAGTGAAGACTGCTGTATTATGCAGGAACTTGGGAGTGAAACTGCCTGGAAACAAATAGCTGGGGAGGTGACCTTCTTTAGCTCTTTTCTTCCTCCATTCCCGAGTAACTGCACAATCTAAGGATTTATATTGTGAACAATGAGGGGATTTAAATCAGGTTTAGTTTTACATTCTTATTAATGAATCCTCAAACTTAGTAATAAAAGCTGAACATTTTTCCTTATTTCCTCTTAAGCTGCAAGCATGTCTGATTCAGCAGTGTCTTGAGATGATTTGTCAGGATGAGAAAATAAGTCACATCCCTCTTCCTCTTGGGATTAATAGGGAACTAGAATAATCCTGTACCCATAATATTATTTCAGTTGGTTTTGCATAATAGCCTGGAAATGGATATACTCGATGCAATGCTTTGTAATGATGATGTTTCATCCTTTGAAGTTAGGTTAATTCATGTCACAGTGTCAGATCTGCACAAATAATAAAACACTTTTTTTCCCCCCCGCAGTTTTTCTTAACTAGCCCTCATTTTCTGATCCAAGTTTTACTATGGTCGATCAGAAGTGAGTGGATTTTAATGCTCTTTCTGCAAATACCCAGCACCATCACAGCCAGAAAAGTCCCGTTTCACATTTGGTGTATTTACATGTCAGTGTGGCTGTGGGTTTAGAAAGATTCTGGTGTTTCTCAGGAGTCTTGCTGTGTGCATGCCTGCGTTCCTAAGTTCTGCCGAGCATGTGTAATTCCACCAAAATCTCTGTAGCTGACCCTCTCCGTGAGCCAAGGTTTTCCACATGCATTTGGACCTTTATTCCTGGCTTACATTAGAGAAAGTGAGAGAAATCAGGCCCCCCATAATTACTTACAAGCTGTGAGCTAGGCACATATGTAAATATTTTCAGGGTCACAACTTAGCTCTATATTTTTAATATACTTTGTTATTAGTAATCGTTTTTGAAGAGATTGAAAATCCCACCCATAAGTTTCTGTAGCGCCAAGCCTGCTCAGCCTTGACCTCTGCTCCCAGTGGTATCATTGGATTTACTGTTGACTTCAGCAGGAGCAGTCACAGTGGGCCTGACTGCTTTTGAAAACCCTTTCCCTGTGTTTTTCTGTATAAAGCCCATCATTGTAGCTGCCAGATTATATGACACTAGGGTTTAAAAGGACTTAACAATGAAATCAAACTGATAAGAAGGCTAAGATGTAATAAAGCTAAGCAAAGTAAATTTGCTTTCTTTCTAAGACAAAGCAACTTTCACAAGGTTTTAATTTTGTCTGGCCCAAGTGGAAAAACAGTCGAGTTTGGTTCATTCTGCACGTGCATGCTGGGCATGTGTTGATACTGCTCCTGTGAAGCCCCGGAGATGACATCCTGCACCCACCACCACACGTGGGCTTACCCTGGGCACGTGGGAGCAGGTGAGGGGGGCCGGAGGGGGCTCCGTTTCAGTTTCTTTCTGTCCCCCAACCATAGGGTGCAATCTTGGGAATCATCAGTTAAGCCCATATTTAGTCATTAATTCTGCCCAAGACTCGTCCCTAGTTTTCCCCACTGCTATAGGCGCTTTACAAATAGGAAACAGAAGATGTGGGGACTCAGGTGGGATATAGAGGGTCCAGATTACCCCCAGACTCTCTGCACTGCTTTTATTGGGGAAAAAGAGAGACAAACTAGAATACCCATATCTCCCCATGGCATTAAAAGGATAAATCCGTAAAGACTGTGTAGCACTCAAATACTGCAGCCCTGAAGTCTTTCTGTAATTACCTATGCCCAACTGGTGCCTTTATTGCCATGCTTAAAGCCTCCATCCTCACATCTGTTTGCAGATGTCCTCTGGAGCAGGGTGGTCTCTTGCTCTAACAGTGATGATAAATACTTTGCTCTTATGGATTGGATTATTCCTCACCAAGTTATTCTCTGTTTCACTGGAGGTCAACTATACTCATCATCTGTTAGGATTTTCTCCCCTGGGCCCCCCCCCCCTTTTTTTTTTTTTCAATTAAACCAGATCCTTTGTTCTGCGGTGTCAGCAGATAGGAGCGTTCCTCCAGGCAACCGTGAAGAAAAAAACGTGTGGACAAGGGTGTTGCCTCTCGCTGCGGCTTTCTGCTCCTCTTCTCCCACCACCAGCTCCCCACGCACTATGCTCGCTCTGAGAGGTGGTTGTGTCCTCTCCATACCATCCATTCCCCGGTTCACCTCCCCTTGAAAAGAGAGTCCAGATGTTTTAATCCTCTGGTAAGCCCTAAAACTGGCACCATTTTTGTGTTTGTTTCCCTCCTCCTGTTTTATTTTCATAAGCCTATAGATTGACTTTATTTCTCTTAAAGGTTTCTAGGCTGGGAGACTGTTATTCATCCGCTTTTAATTAAAGCAATATAGGGAATTAGGCCTTTCACAGGGGTGGTTCTGATGATGGCTATGAATGTTTTTGTTAGTTTTCCTCCCTTCTGAGCAAATGCTTGGAAGTGTGAGTTGGAGCTTAAGCTTTTTAATTACCAGGGAGTAAAATTACTACATTATGGTGGAGTGATTTCTTTGCAAAGGAAAAACTGTTTCTTGGCTGCTGCCATGTGCAATAGTGTAACTAAGAGAGGATGGTTCACCATTGCATCCTCAGAGAACAGGATGGTGGTGGGGGCAAGGAGGGAATAAGAGTTTGGGCATCGAAGGGCTGATGCAGTTGGTGGGGTGGCACAGAGTGATCTTCGGCTTTTGCAGGACAGCGTGGAGGAGGGGAGGTAGTGGGAGCCCAGTCCCTCCTCCTGGCAGTGCCCGGCTGTTTCCCACAAGTCTGGTTTAGATTAGGCTGCCCAAGGCACAGTTTCTCTTGATGTTGGTACCACACTGAAAGAGTGTGGGTGTAGGACTGAGAGCATCAGGGAGAGTGAAGTACTGCCCTTCCCAGGCAATTTACAGTCTCTCGCTCCCATTTTGTCTTTCTTCAAAGCACAGCTCTCGGGCTAATAAAACACAGCCTCATGCAAACAGAGGCAGGGTGTAGGAACCTCCCATTGGCATATGGGGATCACAAAATGGGCTTTTTCTGGACCTTGGGGAGGGCAGTGAAAGCCTCCTTCCCAAGAAGGTGATTATTTTGGGTGAACAAGTGAAGGATCTCAAGAGCAGGTCTCAGGCTGACCTAGGGAAGCAGCTGGCTTTTCCGCCTGGAGTGTTCGAATTATTTCAGGATAGTTTCACAGCATGAAAAGCTCCAGCAGGAAATCTTCAGAAGAGCCCAAGTGTCATCTGACCCCGGCTCCTGTTTTCTAAAGTGTCAGTGTGTTCCCAGTGTGTGTTTGTGTGTATATGTTTGGAAATTTGACTTCTGTTTCGAATTGGTTAGCTATTTTAATACAATGGAAGGAAAGGTATTACCCTGAGTGTCAAGAGCATCAGTACGCTTGCAGGAAAACCTGTATTTACCCATGGGTTCTTGGGGAGAGGGGATAATGCTCTTCAGTCTCATTCACCGCTGTCTCTTGCTTCTGTCCTTCTTGCACATTGCTTGTTTCTGGCACCAGGACGCAGCTTCTCTTTGCTTCCTCAGCCCCATGAGCCACACGTAGGTCCTTGGGGTGTGGCAGAGTAGCCAGCAAGGTGTTTGTGTCCCTTTCTGAAGTGCTCTGGGTCTATCTCAGTGCCAGCATGTGATGAAGGGACTGTCCGCCTGACGCTCCTCTCTTCTCTCATCTGTAGCCTGAAACGGTTTGCTGTCCCCCAGAGGCTCACTGATGCTACAGATGTTTCTAATCTTGTGGCGTAGCTGGGCTGGGTTCTCGCTCGCAGCAGTAAGGTATCGGCTCCGATGTCTCTCAGTTTGGTTCTGATCCGTGCTAGTCCCAGGACCAGACTCTGCTCTCATTGATGGCTTTTTCATTCAGAAATGTGCGCTTCACTTTCTGCAGCGTTTCCCTATTGCAATGCCTAGAAAGGGCCAAGCAAGAGTTTTTCTTTTCACCATTTGTGATGCCTGGTGTTCCTCAGGGGCTCTGGGTTTATTCTGTGGTTTGTCACTATTGCAGGTTTCCTGGGGGTTATAAGATGATCTAACGCAACCTGCCTTGTTAAGCTGACTCAGAAGTCACCCTCCTGAATCACTCCCAGGCAGCTGAGCTGTCTGAAGAGTTGACTGCAGGGGATTGATCTGCTTGTCATTAAAAACAAAATGTTCTGTATGCCTTCAAAAATATCAGAAATCAATTAGATTCTTTGTTTTGTGAATATTTTCCAAAAGGTCATTTCAGTGCCCTCATTTTCAAGTAATAGTTATTTCATTAAACTCCAATGCAATATCTGAAATGCACCTGTCTTGCCCTCTTGGCAAATGAACAAAAATTAATAAAACGTGAATTAAAATAAACAATGTGGAAACCAGCATCATCCAAAGAAAAATTAAAAAAACTCCACCTGCTGAACTACAAAAGAAACACCTGTGAAAAAGACTCATCCAGTGCTTTTTCCGGGTAAATAACATGAAAAAGAAGGTGCCTGAAACAAGATTTGTGTATTGACTCAGGGTGATTTAAGGATCTGCTTGCAATTCAGATGGCTCTCCTTTGAGAGAAGGGAAAATAAGAAGGCTGGAATGTGTCTATTTATGAAATGCTCAAGATGTGTGTGTCAGCTAAGACTTGACACAGCATCAGTGAGTGAATGGAAAAAGTCCTTTTAATTCCCCTATACTCTGGGTAAGGTATTTAACAAGTGATGAGGCTCATTGCACATAGTCCTTTGCCCCCGTCAGTCTTTCACTCACTGTGTCCCTCTGTCATCATGTCAGGTTCACCTTGGAGAGCAAAGTCATTGGAACTGCTCATTACTTGATTACTTGAGTGTGTGCTACGGTAGATTTACTGAAACCATGGGCTTAGATGAAGTGAAATGGGGAAACAGTGGTGAATCAGACCTAAAGTTTTCTTCATGTCCTAAATATACTGAATGTGCATCCTCCTTACTTCTTGTAGTGCATTGGAGAGGTGATTTTGGATTTGGACTGCCTAAGGAGGTAAGGAGTCTCCATCTTTGGAAGTCTGTAACTAGAGGTTAAACAGACTTCTTCACTAGTGCCATAGGTAGAGTTGGTTGTGCCGTGAATGAGGGTAATGGATTTGCTGGTCTTTTGAGCTCCCTTCTAGTGCGGTATTTCTGTGATTTGGTTATTCAGAGCCATACTGTGAAAAGATTGTGATGAAGATTAATTCAGAGTGTGTACCAATTGGACATGAAGGGTCAGTAGTTTGTGGTTGTAAGATCTTGGCCTCAAAAAGAGGAATTTTGGTCTACCCAGCAGTAGAAACTTCTCAAGATCTGATGTTTTCGTAAACTACTCCAGGTTTTTAATCCAAACCCCATGATTTCTGGACAACACCCCTCTGATTTGTAAGTGGCACCAAGCATAATTCTTGTCACCACAACACCAGTCCCTCAGTTGAATGTGCTCTTTGAAGTGTGTGCATATGAATATTGCATTCAGAAGGTCTCATGCCACAGAGCAATCATTGTAGCAGTTGCAAGGAATACTTTTTATTTCCTCCTCCTCCTCTGCTCTCTCTCTAAGGAAAAGGGCCAATCTTTCAAATCCATTTGCAACAACATAGTTTGATGTAACACAGCAGGTAATACTCTCCTGTGCATCTTGCAAATGAGGGCAGTGGAAGGCTCTGCCGCATGGTATGGGCTGTTGGGTGCCTGAGGAATTTCTGTGCTGGGCTTCGCTGGTCCCACTTCCCTTCTCTCCCCATCCCCATCCCTTCATACGCAGGACCTTACCAGTGGTTGAATCTTACCCAACGTTGTTGTGGCCAAGTGCAGCATCACCCAATGCTGTGTATTTCTTGCAGTCAGGCACTTTTGAGGTACAACCTGAATTTTGTTTTGCACAGGTGCCCAGTGTTAATTCAGGTGCTCGGCACCTCTCTGCTATGCATTAACTTGTTCAAAAGCCACAGTGGAACTGAGCATTTTGATTGTGAACAAATGAACCTTGGGGACTGTCTTGTGTTTGTACGGTGTCTGGGATGGTGGGTTTCTGCTCTGAGAATAAATATTTTGGAAAATATCTTCAGGTTCCTTGCAGAAGGACTGCTCCTCCCCAACCATCTCCCCCTGCCCTCACACCGCTGATTGGGAAGTGGCATTTCCACTGTGCTGATCCCAAGAAGGGACTCACTCTCACCCTGTCCAGGGAAAAAGTGAGGGCTCATTCTGCTCAAATCAACATGGAAATATATTACACAGGGTGAGGCTGAATTCTGTCCAAACATACATAGAGTAGCATGCCCCAAAATATCTTTTCGGTCTAAATCTTGCTCAGCAGTTGGACGTCCCAAGTACCAATAAAGTCACTGACTAATGAACATTACTCAGATCCTTTGGGTGCTTGGCTAAAGGTACTTATAGTTTCCAGTCATACGATTACTCCTTTTTACTTTAAGCCATCCTGTTTTCCTTTAGTCTTTGAACCTTAAAGAAACATTGAATAACTGTGTTCTGCTTCTTAATGGCAAAGCCAAGGGATCACAGAGAGGCGGATCTTTCTGGCTTCCTTTCCTGCTACCTGGAAACACCTTCATCTCTGGTGCCAGCTGACGCATTAGTTTTCTGGTTTATTTTCCCTCACCCTTTCTGAGTCTCTCTTTCTTGCCCCTTTTCCACTGGAACTGAAAACAAAATTGGGATTTTCCAAGCAGAAGTTTGTCTCTGAGATATGCAGTGGAGATGAATCGGCACCAGGATGTTTGCTCTGCACACTGGGCATTTGATAAGGAGAGAAGAAGGGATTAAAATCTGAACGTGAACAGAAATTTGGCAAATTATCTCAGTAAAAACCTTAGGGAAGGCCAGCCCCAATTTCTGGACAGTTCATTCTTGAGTGCCCGTGGACATATAAGGAACAGTTAGACTCCAGGTGAGTTATTAGCCTGGTACATGGGGAACCTTCAGTTCCTTGTGGTCTCTTGCAGGAGTTTACCTGCAGGAATAAACGTCTGCATTGTACACCTGAATGAGACCTGTGAGTCCTTGAGCTGTCATTGATACCTTATCCTGTGTCATTCAGAACTGCAACATGGCCCCAGTGTTTAGTGACCTTCAGCATCCAGTCACACCTACAGGGACCTCGTGCCCGGTGGTGTCTCTTTGGATGGGCAGTGGCTCTGCTGAGACGTCTTGCACTCCTGTACCAAGTGGAGCTGCTGGTGTTGTGATTTCAAGTATGCAACCCGTTACATGACCTAAATTCACTCCTGTTGTACCACCGAGATACAGATACACATCAGAAGGAGGACCGTGAACGTTTTAGGTAGTCGTGTGACCCAGGAACTTGTTTCACACCTTCAAATCAGAACATGGGTCTGTGAAATGGTGGCTTGAGCTGTGTTGCCGAGTGCAGTCCTGAGCAAAGCCAGATCAGCTGTTTCATCCTGGCCTGGCTCCAGGTGATCTCTGTAGGTCCACTGGTGGGGAGAGATGTGTTTCCTGCTTCCTAAATCTGTCCTGAGTATTTCTTTTTCACTGAAGTAATACCAAAGTACGCTTGGACTATACAGAAGTGGCAGTTGAAATTTACTGGGAGGTGGTTTCTGCAATAATTATCTGCAATACCTGACATATGCCGCAATCCAATTTTGTGGCTGTGCTGTGCTGGAATATTTTACTTACTTCATTGTGTACATTGCATAAAAGTAACATCCATCAGTGAAATATGTCTAGCTTTGGAGTCTAATACAGTGACTTTTGGACGGCAATAGTACACCTCAGATTATGAGTAGGGATAAAGAAGAATCCCATATCCAATTGACCATGGCAAATCCAATTCAAACTGCAAAGGGATATTTTTCCTCCCATTAGGCAGAATGTGATTAATTTCCCATGTGGAAAATTGTTCAAGACAGACGTGCTCATAAATTATGGCATAAGAGATCCTATTACTACAAGCTCCATCAAAAGCTACTGTGCCTCCCGAAATAGCCATAAGATGATAATTATATTAACAGCCTTTCTTGTTATTTCATGTATGACTGACATAGGCTGTAAGCTTATTTTCTGCCAGATTGGAGTCTTCATTTAAGGATGGATGCTTTGGCATTTGTGGACATTCCAATAATCCTTGGTTTCTGACATTTGAAATTAAAAATGTTACAGGAAAGTTTTTAAAATAGGGGATTGAAAGCCAATAGCTGCAAATGAGCCCACAGTTTAAAACAATGTATCCTCTGGGGATGAAGACTTAAAAACTTCATATCGAAAAAGAAACGTGGTTTTACCAGCAAGGATTCTTGAAGGATCTAAGATCTGTGCTGTTCAACCCAGGATCTGCAATAGAGGGTGTGATATAACTAACTTAGCTAATTATGAAATTACTTAAGATACTCGAATTTGGAGCTGACTGCAAAAAATTGGAGGAGGGTCTCATGATAATGATGGTAAAAAGGCAGTTCAGTGTTGGTAAATACAAAGCAGTGCTATGGGGAGAAAAAAAGGATCATTGCAATCCAGGAAGGAGATTTCAGTAGTTCTGAGGATGTTTCCACAAAAACTACAGCTCAACAGTCAGCAGCAGTCAGAAAGCCAAAGGTGGTGTTAGAAAAAATTAGGCAAAGAATGGGAAACAAAACCCAGAGTTTCAGCTGTAGAAATCCACGATTTCCCCACATCATGAATACCACATGCAGGTCTAGTCGTTGCCTCTCAAAAAGGGTATATAATAAACTAAGGTGCTGAGAAGGATGACAGAGGTGATTAGAGAGGTGAATTGGCTTCTCTGTGAGGGGAATAAATAGAGTAACAGTCTTCAGTTTGGAACAGAGGTGATGGGTGGGATAGAGTAGAAGTTTGTGAAATCACAAAGAATTTCAGAAAGTGAGGAGGACATGATTGTTTTTATTTCTCAGAATGCAAAAACAAACTGCAGCCTGTGAAACTTGGAAAGCAAACTTAAAGTGAACAAAAGGAAGTGTGTAATCACATGCTATGTGATTAAAGTATGAAATTAGTTTCCAAAGGGACTCTATAGGGACCACAATATCTGTGGGTTTGAAAATGTACTAGAACAATTTCTGTAGGATGGAGCCAATACTGGTTCTTAAAAAATATTTTCTATTTCCGAAAAAAATCTAACCACTCATGTGCAGGAATGGGGAGTGTCTTATCAGGAGAAGGATCCCATTACACATGTCCCGTTCTTGAATTTTTTGCCTATGTTTTACTGGCCACTCTTGTGGACTTGGAGCTGGACTACAGAGATCTCTGACCCAATCAAATGCAACGCTCTTAAATTGCTGCAACAAATTGGACCAAGTCTTCTGTCCCTTTTTAGTGTGTTACAACTACCAGTGAAGATTGAATTCTTGGATTGTAGCAGCTAAACACATAGATGGTAGTCCTCCATCTAGAAGTGGAGGAGATGGCATCTGTCCATTCTTGACCTTCTACTTGGAGACCACAAGTCTGGAGGCTGGACCATCTCAGGGGGGTTATCTGAGGTACCCAATAGTGGGACTTTGTACCTCTGGCCAGCCCTGCGTAGCACTGCACACCAGGACACAAAGGCAAACAGCATTTGGGGAGTTGCCATTCCTGTGTGGTGGTACAGGGAGAGAAAGACCAGTTTGTTTGGTGGTGTGGATTTTGTTAGCAGTCAGTCCTGTTTGGCTGCTCAGTGTCTCCGTGGCTTCAAATGCAATTAATCAGGGCCCAAAAGGGTAATTATCAGCTCACATTCCTAATTCACATTTCTGTGCCTATTCATGTTACTGTTTTTTCTTTAATTTAGCAATAAAGTTGGGGTTATTTTCATGTTTTTATGCTGCTGGCCCAGCGATCCTTAATAAAAATAAAAAATAAGAAAACATTATTTTCCAGTCCACCTTTTTTTCTCCTCCCTGGGAAATGGAAAGGCCATATTAACCTTGAAAGGGAAACAAAAGCATGCATAGTCCTAGGGTCCTGCTGTCACTTTGGCTGAAGGCACTTTTCCTTTCAAGGGGCAAGTAATTGCTTAGAACATTAATCCCTGAAAGAGGCTTTTTATTCTGCAGTGGGCGAAGCTGTTGACATCTGACAGTGCCATTTCCTTCTTTGATCGAACATAGGCACTTGCTGAACCCAGGAGAAGGTGGCCCTGGAAAGCTGGTGATGCTCAGCACCATCCACCCTGAGCTCCAGGGCAGCAGCTCTGTCCTCTGGGGTGCTCTCACACCCTTAACACTGTGTTTACTCACACATGGAGGAACTAAGAGGAATTTTTTAGGGAGGTTGTCCTCGGTGGTCTTCTGGCATCAGCAGGCACTGCTGGTGCCAAGTCGCACGTGAGCATAGTTTGGATTAGGTGGCCTGAGCTGGACATGCCTGAAGTACTCACACGTGGAGGAGCCGGGTGTGAAGGAGGCTGGTTATCTGATAAGTAATTATAAAATCATTTCGCTGTTCCTGTGCATCAGCTGAGCCATGGTAACTACTGGTGTGAGTGCTCTCAGTCATGCAGCTGAGGTGGAGCAATCTGAGTGAGCTTTGCTGTCCCTTGGAGGCCAAGTGACTGGACACTGGCTCATGTTGGTGCAGGCTACATGCGCCCACATGGATCACCATGTCCACTGCCTACCAAAGGAGTGAGTTAGCTGTGCATCCATCAGCTGGGAAGAGGCAATAAGGATGGCTTTGTGGTCAAGAGTTAAAGAGGAGGTGCTGCTGGGTGGCCTGGCCGCAGACCTGACCCCAAAGGCTGTTTCGTCAGGCATTGTGGCCAGACTGCACGTCCCAGCTGGCTTATTGCGCTGGAAGCTCAGAGGAGGCAGAGGAAGGGGTGCAGGTCCGGCTTCGGAGTCAGCACAGGGCGGTGCAAACTTGACTGCACCAGTCAGACTCCCAACATATGTTGAAAATGCAAGTGCCCAGTAACACACAGAAATCAGCCATCCCTGCTTTAAAGCGCATGCTCATGAGCCTTTGAAATCAACATTAACTTTATCAGGGATCAGAGCAAGCAGAGAGGAAATCCCTACCAGACATTGTCTTAGTGACACAAAAAGGTAAGACGTACTAAAAAGATGTGTCTGGAACCAGAGAATGATGCCTGTGGTTTGAGATGGTGTCTTGGTCTGCAGATGAGCTTCCTGACTCGGAGGCTGGCCAGCTTTGGCCTGGTTGTCGTTCAACGGCTTGCGTGCCTGTCATCGACTACTAAAAATTCAGGTTAAAACTAGTCACAGGTTTTGCTTAGAGGACTCCAGGAGAGCACTTCCCTTTGGAAAGAGAGAACAGTGCTCTGTTTTGCAAAGCACAGGGGATTTGGTTTCTGAATACGGCTCTCTGAAACCCTAGCTGGTGAGTTCCAGCCTCTGACAAGCACAGACACCTAGTTATGTTTGCTGCCATGCTGTTTATTTGTTTAATTTCTGTGTTAATTGGTGCCTTCCAAATACCACAACTGCTCTGAGGGGCACTGTCCCTGCCACTCCGACTGCTGAATTTCATCTCCTGTAATGTGGGACATGTGTACCTGGCAGCTGATTTCATCGAGGTCTTCCACAGGAGAGAATTTTGTCTCGTTTGTGGCAGAAATTGAGGATTTGTTTTTGATTAGAATAAATGTTTGAACCGAAAGATTTTCTGCCCCCAAATGCCAAGGTAGATGTATTTTCATTCTGCATGCAATCAGCAGAGGGATCTAGGGACTGGCTTTATTGCTGTCATTAGCATGTGCTCATTTTGTGACCTTGTGAAGCCACCTTTGCATCCCTACCCCTCAATTTCTACCTGCAATGTTCCTGTAAGAGCATATGCCATAGCACCGTGTTATTGCATGACCTACCTCCTAGTAATAATAACTTTGATCTACGTGGTGTGAGTGCAAATATTATTTTATTCACAGCTCCGGTTCTCAACCAGCTTAAGGGTGGAGTCTCCCAAGCAGTGTTATTGCCAGTCACGCCAAAGGATGTGGCTAGAACCTTACTGAGTTTTTCCAGTGTAGTTTGGCAAGGGTGAGGGCCAAATCCATCTCCATCCAGTGACCTTGCTGCAAGGTCTTCGACCCCAGTGGATGTAGCTCAAAGGCTCCCTGTCGGCGAGGCTGGCACTGGCCCAGTGTATGTGAACTAGTATCTTGGGCTTAGCGTCACACCAGTGTGTGCGTTAATGACAAGTCTCATAAGAGCTTAATAAGACAGTGCAAATGTTTTAATAGGCTCAATTTGTTAAGGCTCCTGCTTTAAAAGATTGAGGTGGAACCATATGGTCTGTCCTGAGCGTCCATACCACCGAGTGTCAGTAGAAAGACTCCTGTTGACTTCATCAGACCCCACTGAGCAAGGTGGTACTTGATGTGTTTTTGGAAAGAGCAGAGGAAGAGTTTAGTTCATGTAGCTACAGAGGCATGGTCTTGCCCTTCAGGAAGAGCATTTTTCATGGTTAAGGTGGCACAAAGGCATTTGAGAGGCTCTTGCCTTTTCCTACTCTGGGGTCAGGAGCTGAAGTAGTTTGGGTGATACAAGCACGTTCACCAGCAAATATGTAATACAAACAGGGACTGCTGGTTGGACCAACATATAGTGATCCACATCATTCCCACACTGGCCAGGGAGTGAAAGTTACTCTTGAACATAGCTGTACAGACTGTCTGTGGACTGCTAGTGATTTGGAGATCACAGGTTAGGAGCCACTAACTACCTAGGTGAAAGCAGGACACTAGGCATCAGCTGATACAGGAGGAAAACCAAGTGTTTCAGCATCGAGATGTAGCGTTTGATGTTTCTCTGATCAGTTTGGTATAGGGTCTAGATAGTTTGATTGTTATTTAATCCCTGATATTTCCACACGTTGGATGACTGGGTCCTGGAAATTTGGAAACGGATCTTTTTGGAGGATGTTCAAAAAACCACAGGGTGCAGTGGATGTATAAGTGTGCAGATTCTTATCTTAGGGGAGAACTATGCATAGGCAAGGGTGATGTTTTGGATCTGCATAGACTTTCCTGTTTTTCTGTGCCTTTTGCTCCCAGCATAGCAAAGACTGTATGCAAAGAGGGGGACACTCCTGCATATTCTGTGTGAGGAAGCTGTAGTGTTTCCTAAGGCAGTGTTTCTCGGATGTTTTGAAAATGTGACCCTCCTTTGGCTCCTTGTCTCTGTGGGACTCAGAATTATCATCGGGTCAGTTCCTCTGGGTGAGGATGTGCCAGTTCCGGGTGTTGGTGGCTGCAGGTATAAATACCATTCTACCATTCTCCCTCTCCCCTTGGACAAACTGACTGCTTTCTGCAGTTAAAAGCGGTTGGCTGCTTGCTGGATAATGTAGCGCTGGCAACCCCTAATTACAAATGAGTTCACTTTCCACCTTGGGGAAGCTGAGCTGTGTAGTTCGAGGAGGCAGATTTCACTGCAAAAATTGAAGACTGTACTCAGTGAATCAACACTCCCAACATTTTGCAATCACTCACAGACTGGGAAGTTCAGTTTTAAGGGATCTGGGGACTTGTACTTACACTGAGATCCTCTTGTATGGGGTAGGTGCTATACTTTGCTGTACTCCGGTGGTAAAGTTGGTTTAAGCAAGGTGATGGATCTCTTTGGGTTTGCTGGTGCATACAGACCAATGCACAGAGAGCCGCCCCACAGTAGGAAAATTGAAAGGGTAATTTTGTAGTGCTTTTGCCTGCCCTTTCCAGACCAAACACTGAGTAATTTGCCTGTGCCATGATTCCTGTCTTGCTTTGGAGAGGTGGGAGATTTGCAACGGGGGCAGCTGAAGAGGAGATTACAGGAGCAGTGGGTTGTTTGGGTGATAGCAGCACAACACAGAGCAACATGAAGTAGCTCTTGGCTTATGCAAAACACTGTACAAACAGTGACAGAGCTGTTAGCTTGAGATTTGCACCCTGTGGCCCCCATCTGTCACTCCTGAATTTCAGCATTGGTGCTCATGGCTTTTCTCATTCTTCCAGCTGTGCTTGGTGCTTGAATTCCCAAAGTCTGTACTAGCGAAGCTGTTCTAGAGGTAATGTTGTTGTCCCTGGAAGATAGTAGCCACCCCTACAGACAGTGGAAAGCAGTCGGGTTCAGAAGTAGGAGCTCTTTGCTGGTGGGGAATCCAGCTTCACCTCTTGCCTGTCTTTGGTTTCCCCTTGTAATTATTCACATAAGGGCATATTCTGCTTATCACTTCTAGTGGAGGAAGATTTCTCTTCCTGGTGATTTTCTTTTATAGTCAAGCCATGTTATTTCCCATGCTTTATGGCTTCTCAGTGATTTTCTTTAACATTGCAGCTTATGCAGATTAAAAACAGGATCCAAGTGCAGAAGGACACCCTCCCCACCATCCCCCATATATTGTTATTGCTTGTGTTGTCTTTCCTGGCTGCTCCATCTGTCTCCATCACCTCTTGTCACCTTCCATAGTAATTCCTGCTGATTAGCAAAGCCCTTTATCAACTGAGGCTCTTTGGCAGCCAGGTTCAGCCAACAGTTCTCACTCTGTCACGAGTTTCTACTTATTAAAAAAAGTCCTTCTCCCTCCCACCAGTGGAAACAGTATGAATCATTTCCCTCCCCTTTCTTTGTCAGGAGCAAATGCCATCAATGTTAGGACCCTGGCACTGGCTTTCTGACTCCAGGAAATCATGGATGAAACAATCCATGGAAACTGGGATCCCCATGTAAAAGTAAGACATTATTTTATAAGGAACACACCTCTTTTTTATCTGCTGTCAGATTGCCATCTGGTTGACAATCACACGTACTTCCATGAGAAACATAAAATTGTTCTTCTAGCCCATAGCGCTGTGCTGTTCAGTTATCTATTTTACATTGCAAGGTGGCAGTGCATCTTTAAATGCTCCATTTGGGAATTACATTGTGTGATAGGTGCCTGAGAGTTTCATGCAGTATCCTAGGTTGGATATCACAGCTTAAATGGGTTGAGGGGAATTTATGTCATATCCGATTGCACATCTGTGCTTCTTCAGTGTATAAAAATAATAACAGCTATGTGTAAGGAAGCCTTCATAAAAATACTGGAGCAACAAAATGGGTTTAGTTACACTGGAGAAAGCTGCTTAGCCCGAAACGAGAACCTGTAACTGCGTGAGGGCTACATTCTTTTCTCTAGATTCACCTTCTGTGACTGTGGGGGCTGTATAGCCTATGTTCCCCTCCCTTGAAGAGGAAAAACTGAACTCTTCTGCCAAACATCCCCTTGGGGACTTGTAGTGCTTCTCAGCCTAGTGATGCCTGGTGCTGTGCTGCCTCCAGACCATGTCACCAAGCCCACCAGGAGCCGGGCTGCTTCTCTGCATGAACCACACCCTTGAGCATTACAAAGCATTAGGCTATAGAGCTTTCTGGTGTATTCAGCACAGACTTGTAGGCTAATGGGAGGTCCAGAGTGTTGGGATGCTTTCAAGCCTTTACTACTCTTAAGTGTGAGGTTACGCAGAAATGAAATTATATTCAGAGGATAACTTTAAACTTGCAGAATCAGCAGCTGCCAGATAGACGGTCTCCTGCATAGCTCTATTCTTCCCACTTTGTGCACCCGCTGTGTATACAGGAGGAAACTGGGGTCTTGCGGGAGAAGGGGTGTGTGGTCGTGGAATTAAAGGCTACATCTATATATATAGACAGAGAGATGAAGGGATGACTTAAGATGTCCCCTACAATGCTAAACCTGATACTTTGCCTCTTATCCACATTAATTTCCTAGGAATAATATTTTCTCTAAAGAAAAAAGGGTAAAAATAAATATTGTTATCCTGCATTAGCAGCAGGGCTGGAGCCCTGTGTCTTCCCCACATCTCTCCTTCCCAGTGCTGCAGTCCTCAGAGTCTTCCCTAACATGTGCCAGACCTCCCTTGGCCCAGTTCGAGCCTGGCACATCAGTGAGTGAAATACGTGCATGAAGCAGTGCTGTCCTGCATAGCCTAATGCTTCCCATCTGAGACTGACACAGACTTCCCCTTCCCTTCCTAGCTGGGCTGCAGCATGGTTAAAAAGGCTGCTCATCCTTCTGTAAAACCGGGCTGTAGTGCCTGAGTTAGGCTTAAAAGAGCTGCAGTAAAATTCAGGAGAGAGGAAGCAGCACTGTATGTATTCGCGTAGAAGTAGATCCCTTCCTTAGAGATGACGAAAGTACCCAGAGGAAACGCCAAGCGGCACATAAACTACTACTCCACCCCTCACAAGGAAATTGCCCGGGCTGTTCTGCATTTACCGGCCACCCCAGGACTTGTCTGCTTCACGTTAGTGCTGTGTGAAATGCTCCTTTCCACTGCCGTCCTAAGGGCTCCTCGCTGGCTCTTACGTGCCCCAACTGCTTGGTGCTCTGCCTGCTCTTTATTTCTTTACGGTGATAACAGGATGATCCTGACTACTTCACTAGTCAAAGCTTTCCGTTAAAGGGGTCTGTGTCCAGTGCACCCACTTGTAGAGTGTAAAGGAGCGTACAGCATGGGTCTCTCGGGTTACCTTCCTTTTCCAGTCCCATGGGACCTCCCCTGGTTTCAGAGGAAGACGGGTAGAAATGGGGGAGCTGGAGGAAGCACTAGTAACTCGTACTGGATCTGCAGTGGTTCCTGCTGGTCAATCAGGATGGATTTGGATGAGCTTCTGTTGGCAGTCTGTCTTCCGAGAAAAGGGGAGAAGCTGGGCATTTGGGAAGTTGTCCCTCCTTAGAGGTGCTTCAGTACCCCTGGCAATGAGGCTTCCCTGCCCCCAAGACCCCCAGGATTTGTGAGGGGGTCCCTCCTTGCTGCCCACCAGAACTGGATGTGCTTGTGGAGTGTCCTTGTTTTAATTCTTGCTTTTTTCCTTGTTGACTGCTATTCCGTGGTGCTCTAAACTAATCAACCTTCTCTAGATCTCGGTTTTGAATGCCATACTGGACTGGGCAGCTACAGATCTTCCCCACAGCCCTCATCAAGCCTTTTCCAGCTTCCAGTAGCAGAGGGAAAGTCTTCCTTTTTCTGAAGGGATAAAAATGGAAGCACCTTCTGGGCTTTGCTTCATCCTAACACCACAGTCATCCTGATATTTTCCATCTCCATTTAAGGACTGAATTAAGACTCATCATATCCTGGGGTCTTTTTTGTACTCTGTGTTTAATATAACGTTCTTTGTTATATTTATCTTGTTTCTTATGTTTGAGTCTTTCATTTATTATGTTACTTTGAAGACTGGGCCTCCCTGTCTTTTTAGGAAAGCTGAATTGCATTTACAGGAGATCTTTAATGTGTTTAAGTCTTTAGTTCTTTTATGTTTTTATATGGTCACCGGTTTGACTTTCAACTCGTGGCTTGAACTGAAAACAGGAAAGCCAGAAAGTGAGAATGTTTCCAAAATGTCGCTTTCTCTTTGCAATATGTTTATAAAAGTTGCAAAGAAATACCAGGATCTCCCACACCAGCATTTCTGGAGCACTGAAAAAGGAACTTGTCTTTTCCCTACAGCTACCTCCACAGCCCTTCCGCCCGAAAAAGGAGCTTACTGCAGTTAGGCAGTGAAGTACAGTGTGATCCTGGAGGCTATTAGAAATAATGAGAAATGTTTTGGAAATGCAGGTAGTTGTCCCTATTTACCGGGCAGAGAAGCAGGAAAGCAGCAATGTTTTGGTGTGTCCAAAGTGGGTCGGTGCAGGGAGATGGGAGTGTCACTTTCCTTCTCCGGCAGCTTTTGACTAAATCGCTCAAGCCGAGATGAACGTCTCAGACACCTATTGAAGATTGCCCTTGTGCTCTGTGACCACGTGGCATCACATCCTACAGGGATGGCTCAGCACCAGCTTTGTAATGAGATAACCACAAGGAACCCTGAGAGGTAAATGTATGGCACTAGGAAATGGCTTTACCTCACAGGACAAACTGTTTTGCTGCCAGAACTGGGAATGGAGATAAACCACTTTCTCCCGTTTGAAACAAAAGGCTGTAACACCTTCCAGATTAGCAGCTATGGAGGAAAACGCAACCAAAAGGGGCAGAGTCTGGGAGAGTTTAGAGCCTCTGCTCCTGGTTTGTTAAAGGCTGCCATTTCATTAACCCCTCAGCTTGTGTAATCATGACAAAATCAAAGCCACATACTTAGATTTTGGGTCTGATTTCATTTCCTACTCCATTTTCTTATCCCATGATCTATGGATGAGTATCTCATTTGCCTGTTGGCAGAAGAAGTTTGGAGCAGGGGTTGGTATATATGTCAGTGGGTTTTTTTTATGTAGACATTTCATGGACTAAATAATGCTGGCAGATAGTGTTTTATTCCACCACAAGGAGAACATATAATTTATTCTTGTCTCATTACATTAAAAGAAATACGGCACAAAAGAAAAAGGGAAGAAAACCACCAAAAAAGGATATGAAGATATAATCCCTTCAAGCCAAAAAAATACCATCACATCCTTGTGTGTGGGGAAGCTCAGCTCCTAGATTATTTTGATAAACTTTGTTACAATCAGTTTCACACAAAACTCAGCCGTTTATTTAATCTTAACTGCCTTGCAGAAATGTCATCCAGCAAGGACACTGAGATTATTATTTTTTTTTACTTTCAAAGAAAGAGAGTTTGTTTATTTTTCTTCTATTATTTGGTTTCTCTCTGTAGATTTATAAGGGCTCTGTCACCAATAGCCTTGTATTTGCTCATGAGCTGGCTGTGTGGTTTGTCTGCCTGCAAGGGCAGGAACATCGGCAGTGAGAGGCGGTTGAGTGGGCAGGCATGGGGTATAGATGGAACCCACATCCCACGCCAGCGATGCTCCCTGTGCTGCCAGCACGGACATGCCAAAGTGGCCCTGAAGTAGAAGGGAGTCATAGCGTAGTGTTGGTCCATTCCAGGGTAACACCGTCACTAAAAAGGAACCAAAACTTTTTGCGTTATCTACAGGAAAACTCCCTCTGCCCCATGAGTCCCCGTGGTCCCCTTTCGGCAGCTCATGCAAGCAGGGCTGTGGTGGCAGTCGCCGAGGTTTCACAGAGCTGCTGCGCCTGTGGTAGTTGTTGGCCATCTGCTGCATCTCCTGTGCAAACTTCAGACCAGCAGCATCCAGCTGCGAGAGGTGTCATGCACGCTCCCATAATAGCTATTGCCCCGTGCCCCTCCGTCGCCTGCCCTGCAGTGTGTTTCTGTGCAGTTTGCTCTCAGGGCAGGAGCGGAGCTGCTGCTCACACCGTCTCCAGGTGTGCCGTCCTGTCTGTCTTGTAGCGATGGGGGGCCGCAGTCACACAAAGCTGCTGCTGTGCAAACCTCTCCAGTACTGGCACTCCTCTGTTGGGGGCATAATGGGATTGTAGAGCTTAGCCACCGGCACAGCCGACAGCCACGGTTGGAGCCAGGGGTGAAACCCCATCTGCCAACCTTTCTGCTCAGTGCTGTTGGACTATCCTGCATGGCAGGCGATGCCCCTAACCCTCCCTTTTCGTCTGTTCCCTCCTCAGGTAAGATCCTGTTCCGGAGGAGCCATGTCCGAGACGTAGCTGTGAAGAGGCTGAAGCCCATTGACGAGTACTGCAGGGTAAGAGCTCCAGGGAAGGCGGCTGGCAGCCCTGCTACGGGGGGCTCACGGCCACCACCGACACTGGGCTTTACCTGCCGGATACTACTCAGAGCTTCATTTGTGTTGAGTCCATCGTAAGGAAGGATGGTCCTTCCCAAACACCACTAGGACTAACAGGGCAGGTGTTTGCTCCCATGGTCATCGCAGCATTTTCCCCTGCAAACTTTATGCTCCAATTGGTGCCTCATTTACTCAGTAAAGGCTGTAAGCCTCATTTGCCTGAAAAATGGATTTTCTTTCAACTTCAGCCTCGATTAATGCAGGAGTTGAGCAGGCAGAGAGGCACAACTAAGATGGCATTTTCTTCTGTTCCCTGTCCGTCTGTCTCCCAGTGCCGCACAAGGAACAGTGCTGGCTGGCACAGCACTGCGGGGGACTGGCGGCTTCCAGGAGTGCTTCTCCTGATGAGTGAAAGCCTGGAAATTTATTGCAGGACAGAAAAGCATGGCTGTGTTGAGAAGAAGGTTAAGTCACCTAATCTTTCTTTTCTAGCTTAGAGTTTTTGATTTGATGATAATTAATCCTCTGACAGTAGATTAAAAGTCATTTCTAAGGAAGGCAGATACCCAGTTTTTGTAGATGTATCGAGCGTGTCAGTCAGTGCATAATTTAAACCCCAGACTTCCTCTCTTATTTCCTGTGGGGTTTTCTTTCCATTTTTAGAAAGCCAGAGGAGCAGGTGGAGGGGAAAAAATACATTCCCAAGAACTTCTCCAGTCAGACATTTGCTCATCCAAAATTGGGAGCAGATCGCCGAAGTGCCTGAGGCGTGCTGGAGGGGGGGCAGTGAAACCCATGCCATCTGCACCCTGCCCCCCCTGGGTGAGGAAGCTGCGATTAAAGTCTTATCTCATGAGATCAGCCTTTATTGTGTGACAATTAACGCACTGTCTTCCTGCCAGCGGCCGAACGGCTCTCTTTAAAATATGTAGGGTCTCACTGCATCCCCAGCCGCCCTCCTTCAGACAGGAACTGCCGGCGACACGAGCAGTGAGGGCTGATGTCAGGGTTCACCCGGCGGATGCATGATGGAGAAAGCGGTGTCTTATGCCCGGGAGGGCAACTGCTTCTCTGGGACCCCTTTGTCTGTGCCCCAGACAAACCCGACCAGACCTGACCTGGCCAGGCCTGCTGGCGCCCTGCCGGTCGCAGCCGAGGGATGTGTTGTGGCGTCAGCTGCTGGCACCTTCGCTGACACCATGGCACTATGATTGCTACCCTCCTCCTTGCTTCCTTTTTTCTCCCATAGAGAAGCCTGGCTCAGTTCGCTCTGGTTCAGATGATTCGGGGCAGGTCTGCTGCTGCCCAGCTCGGAGACATGGCTGGATGCTTCCCCAAAGCCAAGCTGTATCCTTAATCTATTTAATAGGCACTGCTTTTGTAAGGGTAGACCCAGCCATGTTGGGTTAGCCTAGTTTCCCCCAGCCCAGTGTTTCCCATCTCCAGCAGCAACCACAGAGGTGCCCAGCAATGAGTACAACAAACCTATAGTGACTTCTCCAGAATATTACCCCAGCTTCCAGCAATCCCTGGCTCATAAGTTTCTTGTGCCTGATGTAGTGTCTTTTTATTTAACTTGCAGTTTGCTGTAATTTGTATTTAATTTGCCTCAGTACTTCGCAGTAGAAGATGTTTACATCTGGATGGTATTGAAGAGCAAGGCTCATAGTCACTGAAAAGCTTGAGCAGGCATTGCATCTCATGTCTGTATGAGTGCTTCAAGAGGGCTATATCCTCCATAGTGTCTTTATGCATGTGGTGTCAGGTTCTTAAGGAAAGAAGGCCCAGGCTAACTCATCTATCCCCCTGGGATGTGTCTTGTTGGAGCGTGTATGACTGTGGTTGTGCCTGAACAGTCTGGGCTGCAGCCAAGCGAGTGCTTCAGCCAGTGCTGGGAATCACAGAATCACAGGAGTTGGAAGGGACGTCTGGAAATTATCTAGTCCAACCCCCCTGCCAGAGCAGGTTCACCTAGAGCAGGTTGCACAGGATGGTGTCCAGGCGGGTTTTGAATGTCTCCAGAGTCGAAGACTCCACCACCTCTCTGGGCAGCCTGTTCCAGTGCTCTGCCACCCTCAAAGGAAAGAAGGTCCTCCTCATGTTTAGATGGTACTTCCTATGTTCAAGTTTGTGCCCATTTCCTCTTGTCCTGTCACTGGGCACCACTGAAAAAAGACTGGTCCCATCCTCCTGGTGCCCTCCCTTTAAGTATTAGTAAGCATTGATGAGATCCCCCCTCAGTCTTCTCTTCTCCAGACTAAAAAGACCCAGGTCCCTCAGCCTTTCCTCATCAGAAAGATGTTCCAGTCCCCTAATCATCTTTGTAGCCCTTTGCTGTACCCTCTCCAGCAGTTCCCTGTCCTTCTTGAACTGTGGAGTCCAGAACTGAATGCAGTAAAGCAATGCCAAGCTTTTTTTCCCATCCCCTGCGTTGGACTCCAAACCCATGCCCGAACATTAATTTGTGTCCAGTGTGGATGGTAGACAAGCTTGTGCCCACTCTTCAAAACCAATACAGAAGTAGCTGTGATATCCTGCATGTCATCCGATCCAGTTATGGGCTGATTTCTTTGCGTTCTGCTGCAGATTCCTCCTAATTACAGAGAGTAAATGCAGATGGTAGTTGGTCACACCATTGCCTGCCACAGGACGTACCCAGTCATCCTTAAATCCCACAGCACACAGTTGGCAACCTGTGTAAATAAACAGAGGGACCTGAAAGTTGCAACTCATACCTCTCCCAACCTTTCTAAGTCTGTGTATTTCCTGAGAATAAGCTTTTCTTTTGAACGTTTATGGTTCATCCAATTTGCATTTATTCAAAGAACGATTGTCATATGTTATTGCTATTCCAAACCTGTCCCAGGATATGAAAGTCCACAAGACTGAAAACAATGATGAAAATCAGGCACTGAACTTCAAAGGTACGCAGAATTTAGGGAAACAGCTTGTAGAAGGAGAGCTTCTTGATACAGTGAAGTCAGTACCAGTTCTGTTACTGACCTTCAGCAGGGACAGGATTTCATCTCTGGGGCTTAGCAGAGGCTTAAAGTTCAGAAATGCTTTCTGGCTGCCTTCACTGAAGGTCACCACCTACAAGGTTTCTGGGAACATGATCTTCAGAACCTTACTGTAATCTTTCCATCCCAATATGAAATTAACCAGGAATAACAGGAAGCTGTGAATTGGGAGCAGAAAATTAGGTGGTGAGTCTGAACCAGAGTGGCCTCACTTCACCAGCCTAAACCAGACACAGGATCTCTGTCCTTTCAGCTGTAACTACAGAGGGAACCTGAGTGACTCGCTTAGCTCCGATGCTAACCTCTAGAAAGCTGAAGTGAAATGCAATGAATCCCCTCTTGGTGCAAGACAGGTTTTTAATTTTTTTTTCCTCTTTCTAATGAAATACTGTTACTCACTACTGTTTCCTACTCTGTAGCAGCTACTAGTGCACGTGTGTGACTTGCAAGTGGGATCATGCCCACCTCTTTGGAAGTGTTAGCTGTTTTCTGCATTTCTTCCCCTGTCCAGTGGATGTTTTGGGTCTTTAGAGAATTATCTAGAACTGTAGAGCAGAAGCATTGTTTTGACAAGTTCAGTACTGCTTCTATAAATGATGAATGCAAAGCTTATGGACCGTGCTAGTCCTAAAATGGGTAGGCAGACAACATGCTTAATTTTGAAAAATTTAGAGAATTGTGCTGGAATGATGTGGGTGAAGTTGAAGGAGGAACTCTGTCATAGGATAATAAAATGAATAAATGATACAATAGACCTTTGTCCACTGGAATCTGTGAGGAAGCAGAGGAGGGAGGCAGGTTCAGATGCAAAGTTTGTGGTAATTTTTTTTGCCAGATGAGGGTCCTCCATCTATTTCACCTGCCCCAGCAAGACGAAGCACAGATGGGCCCTGGCAAATGAGTGGTGCAAATGTTCGACCATTTGTTGTTTTGTTTTTGCAGACTGTCTCTGACAGAGCATGGGGATTTGCACGGCTGAGAAGCAGGTCTGACTGCTGTTTGGATGTATTGTGGTTCCTGCACCAGGCACAGGAGCAGTTGCAGGCAGAGGATGTCCGAGAATTTGTGTGGAGACTTGGCAGTAAGGGGAGGTCTGCAGAATGTTCTGTATCAGGGACATGAGCCCTCTGCACCCTACAGCACGGGCCTCCTGGCCCCTCACGCCTGGGTGTGCGTGATTCTTCATTGCATTGTACTAGCTTAGAGAAATGCCATCACAGAGGTAATTAGGCCACTGTTTTTGCTATGGCTGCAAGAAACTTTGAAGTTGCAAGGAAAAACAGAGGAGTGGGACACACAGGGGAAGATTTCCCATACTTTTCTCATCTGTAAACATGAAAGTGCAGGGTCTGGATGCCCTTACTGGTAACCTGAGTTACCAAACAAACTGCGTTTTGCCAATAAATGTGTGCTGCCCACTGGAATTGGTATCTCTGGATGATTTCCCTCTTAACTGTAGGCTTGGAATTAGTTTAGTGTGATTTAAGGTCTTCTGGGCTCATTGGGCCTGGTTTTCTTAATTTGTTTAGGAGTTTTTGCCAATATGAAAGAAAGAGCAACTTCATAGCCTTCCCTTGCCTTGCCAGGGGCATTTTATTTATTAAGCTTTTGATCTCCCAAACACACCTCTGGTGTTGTGCTTGTCCAGTATGTACCGTCCTGTGTTGAAGAAGGACCTCTCAGGTCGACGGTTCACAAAACCACCGCTCTCCCCTTACGCAGCCCTCTGGCAAGACTCAGGCCAGCATTTGCAGACTTGCATCTTTGTGTGCATTGATCCTAATTGAGGAAGCATCTTTGTTCAGGGAGGCTCTTAAGGTGTGAAGTCCCAGTGTCATAAACATTTACCTGAATTTGTCACATGCTTTCATGCTGTCCCGACTGGAGGTGGATTTAAGTAGAAGCTTACGGGCTTTTCTATAGTGAGGCTTGGGTACCCAAATGCACACCATCTAAATAAAAAATAGATCAGTAAGTCACATCAGTGCCAGGAAATATTGGTCATTCTTTTATTAATGTTCACAGTGTGAGACACCACACTTCAAAAACATAATTACCTCCCTCTTGGTCTCTCAGTCCTGCCTCTCTTTCAAGGTTTAATTCTTGAACCTGTCAAGACAGATACAGAGACGTTTCTGTCTCTATCCATTGCACAACTAAGCTAGTGCTGATTGAAGGTGGAGTAATAGTTAGTCCTGGTCAAGAATGAAAGAGTTTAAGTGAAAAACATTCAAACTTTGTGTGTTGTTTCTAAATCTACGTTTCAGAATCCTGATGTGCCATAATGAGAGTTAATTATTTGCAATGCCCCTCAGCACCTGGAGTAGAGCCTCGCTTTCCATTGCCTTATGGTCTTTCCATGCCAGAGGCCCAGAACTGTGTCCCAGTTACTTCCAAAACTCTACACCCTTTTCCCCTCCTTCCCTCAGCTCTTTATTTATTCCTGCATCTCGCCACTTTTTCTCCAGTCTGAGTCACCACCATGTACTCTTCATCCGTGTCTCTGACATTCAGTGTTTGCCATCAAACCTCCACGCTTCAGTGCTTTGGGTTCAAGCTTGGAGGCTCTCAACAAAACAGAAATGGAAAGTGTTTTCATGTAGGTGAAACAATTTATTTCTCTGTTCTGAGAAATGAACTATTTTAATTGTACCTTCCCCCTTGCTGGACTCATTGCCATTCCAAAATGTCTGGCACTAATGATTAACCTTAATTAAAATGATAAACAATTGAGAACAGGATACTTAATATGAAAATTCAGGGAGTCATAACCATGCGGTACTCTCAGCTGTCTCTGTGTATTTGTGTGCAGAGCTGGGATTAACCCCCCATTAGGGATCCGAGAGCAATGTATCTGAACTGCCTCAATGGGCTGTGGGGAGAGACAGTCAGTGATTCACCCCACCCACAGCTTGACGTGCGTGGTGAGGGAGACAGGGCACCCTCTTTCTCCAGTGATGATACAAGTTGATAGACAAGTGTGACCAGTCTCCCATTTCAGACACATAAACTTCAGTGGGCTGAATGTCATTCTGTGCATATATACACACACACCTACACGCACGCTGTATATTTCTATGTATACATGTCTGTGCATCTGTTTTTTGTAAATGTATCTACATAAATGCAACACAGTACGCAGTGCATCCTTACAAGTACCTGCATGGTTTTATACCCACGTGCGTGTATTTTATGAAGCCTTTGAGCTGTAATACGGTCCCACGGAGCTGTCTGCAGCTCACGTAACCTTAAGCGATGAACCCCTGCCTGTGCCTGGTGCTCTGTTTGCTTCGAACGCCGTCTGCGGCGTGCAGCAGCCTGCCTGCAGATGAGCTGGTGCTGTGTGAGTAGCCGGCCGTCCCCAGTGCCGAGGGCTGCTTGCTCACGCCCTGCCTGACGTTACAGCTTTTCTAATAGCCTTTCGAATCATCCACTCTGCAAGACTGTCTGAAACATGTAATACAGAGAGACAGACATTGTTACAGGCTGAAATAACACATAAAAGCATATCTCCTAAGGAGCGTGTGAGGTCTGAGCAGTGCACGTCCGCTTTTGCGTGCTGAGGAAGGAGACGTGCTATTACTGATAATACTCGGCAGTTGTGCAAGGGTGAATTCTGCTCGCTGGCACTTTTTATCTCTCACCTTTCCTGTGCAAATTCCTTGCTGTTTCTGTATGCTTGCTGTTTGTAGCTGTGTGCATTTACCTCTGGTTTCCACATCCCAGCAAGAATGCCACTTCCCTGTCCTTTCCATCCTTTCACCATCTGTTTTCCTCTTTTTTTTCTTTAACCTTGTTTCCTTGACCCTGCAGTCTTTCCTTCAGGCTGTTGCAACTCTGCCCTGAAACTATCTTGCTGGAAATGCCAGAAACTTGCATTTTCCCCTTGCAGAGTGACAGTGGTGTCCCTCATGTCCTCAATGTGCTTTTTGTTCGCTCACTGGAGTCACGTTGGACTTGGCTTGCTCCTGGGTGGACGTTGTGTGTTGCTGAAGAGACATTTGTTTCTCAAAAAAGTGTTGCTGCTCCCTGCCACTGTCCAAAAGCAATAGACCGACTCTGCCTGGTTTTACACCCTTGTTTGCACTTTCTTACCCTTTCTTAGCATTTCTTACCCCTTCTTAAGGTTTTGTTCCTTAACAACAAGAAGTAAAAATTGACTGGCTGCAGACTTACACCTGAGTTCCCTGAAAAACATGCAATGGCAAGTTACTGCTGGGTGGATTTCATTTCACCTCCATACACTGGGCTGAAAATTGCAGTACTTTGGGAGGTGATTCAGAAGCAGTGGAGCCTGCCCTGCCCCACAGATGCCGTGTCTGTAGGGTGGAAACATGGATGACTAGCTGTGGAAATGGCTTTGGCTGATTTTTATCCACTGCCTGCGAAAGCCTGGAGTTACGGAGGTGTTTCTAAATTACCCCCCTTTGACCCGACAGGACCGCAGTGCTCCTGGAGATTTCCAGGCAGGGGACCACTGACTCAGGGGGGTCAGACTTCCTAAAGCTTCTAAAGATCTAGGAACACAAATTGCCATGGCAGCTTGTTAGGATTTGTGCTCCTCCATCACTGAAAACCTGCTCTGTGCTTCAGCTCAGTATTGGTATCTGTAGCCTGGTTTTTGGGAAGGTTGACTACATGGGAAGTGGTGACTCTTGGAGAAGGCATCTGATGTCCAGGACCCCCTGTGATACATATAACTTGGATATTTGTGTTTCTTTAGTAATGATACCTATAATTTGCAATTCTTGCTTTTGCCCCATTGACTGCATAAGATCAAGCCCTTTGAGATTTCAAAACACACTGTAGATATTAAATATCTGAGCCTCATAACCTTTCTGTGGATTAGGTAAGTGTTATTGCTCAGCATTATAAATGGGTAACTGAAGATACATCCCTGCTGAATTTGATGGTAAGAGGTTAAGTAACCTGCCCAAACCAAGAAGGGCGTTAGTAATAGAGCCATCACTAAATCTCAGCTCCATCCACTGTCGGTTAGGCAGCATTGCTCCTCTGCCTAAGTCTGTCTCCTGTTTGAGATGCAGCTGAACAAAACAGGCTTTAAGGTTGTCTGTGGCCTTGTTAGCCTGTGCTGGTGAGGCATTTCTCTTTCTCCTTCGACATGCTGTAATTGTTACTATTCCTGGGCAGTTCCTGACTTCCCAGTGTTAGTCATGATTTGCCAGCTGGATGCCTGCGTTCATGCACACTAGGAATAAGGGCAGAGAGCTCACACCTTTGCTACGCTTTGAGGCAGGATGGCAAGGCTGAATGGATAGCAGTGGGGACCAGGGCATCCTCCATTCAAAATAAAGCACTTGAGTTTTCCGCTTGTTAAGTTTCGTCCTGCGTTAGGGCCACAACCAACAGTGCTCTGTACACGTGCCCCGGCACTTGGACCTGCCAGGCTGTTGCCAGGCTTTGACATCTGACGCTGCTTCCTTATCGCAAGGTATCTTTTTCTGCTCTGTAGTGCAGTTGCACATGACCAAATGGCAGTGCCTCGTTCTTCACAGCCCGTTGATATCAAATGGGTTTTTCTTGTCTTTTTATAACATCCCTCCACCAGGAAAAGGAGAGCTGTAGGTCTGGAAGCACTTGGCTTTGAATTTCAGGCCACCTCACACAAGACCCCAGCATGTAATACTGGAGACCTGCAGTTTCAGAGCAGGATTTTTTCATTTTTCAGCTGTTCTTCTTCACATCCCCAAGTGGGAGTGGTCTTGGAAACAAACCTGGCCACTTCTAAAGCTCAGTTGAAAACAGGTGTGAGGATAACCAACTGCCCTGTCCTGCCTTCATGCTTTGGCTGGGCCTTCTGGTGTGTCTGACCAAGATCAATGAGGTGTCTCATGGGTTAGTATAACCAGTTCGCTGTAATACACCTTCATTTAGCTCCGGTGCAGTTTCTCATCCGTCTTTCAAGATTGTTTGTCCTACTTTCAACTAGCAGAAGAGCCAGACAGCCTCATTTTGTCAAACAGGTTTACAGCACCTGTAAGAAGCTTGGTCTATATTTATCCTGTGGCTTATTTTCAACATAACTTAGTACAGGAGGAGGTGAACTCCAGGCTCTTTTCCTCTCCTGCTGGTCATTTCTGGAGGCAGTCAGAGTCATGTCAGTTAGAGCTGCTGTCCCATCTCTGTGGGCTGGGGACAGCTCTTCTGCCTCTTTTGGCACCATCAAGCTCTAGAGTCTGAACAGCAAATTCTTAGCACGTCTGTGCCGTGTGTGCTTGTCTCATTGGTTTGAAGTCTCACTTTCCAGTACACTTCAGCATAATGTGGTTGCTTCCCAAATTGTGCTTAACCATCACTGGATGTGACAAGTGCTGCATACCTGTGCCTTGCAGAGTGTATGGATGTTGTTAGCCAAGATGTGCTGCAGTGAAGCATTCTTCGTGCAGAAATAGCCTCTCTGCCTTTTTTTTTTTCCAGACAGCTAATCAAACTTCTTTTCCTGTCAATTTAGGAGCAAATTGTTGTTTGGTTTTTGGTTTTGTTTTTTTTTTTTTTTTTCAGCAAACTCTGCTTCTTCTGTTGACAGCGCTTAATGGAAAGCCTTATGAAGCACCTTAATCTGTTGTATTAGTGGGTGTTGAGTCTGTAGATTTTCACTGCTTGAATTTGTGTGCATTGACATAGAGCCCCTAAGCCCCAACCACATTGTTTGAGGTGCTGTGCAAACACGTCACGGAGACTGTCCCAGCCACAGAGCACTTATCTACTCAGTGTTATGGTTTTGCAGACGTGGACCAAATTCTGCTCTTGTACACATGGCCAAAAAATTACATTGGCCAACTCTACATACCATTGCTTGTCTAAATTCATTGAATCCTACTTGACATTTGCAGTCAAGACATGCTGTTTCCTTTCTTCTCACGTAAGTAGCCAGGTGTGATGCTTTCCTTTTGTATTCCCTTCCCCCTGCCAGGACTGTTTTGCCTCCTCTTGCTTGGTAGTTTAGGTGTTTGAAGCCATGTTTTGCACTTGACTTTTCTAAGTGCTTCTCCCTCCCTGTTTTCTTTTGCAGGCACTGGTTCGGCTTCCTCCTCACATTTCACAGTGTGATGAAGTCTTCAGGTTCTTCGAGGCTCGCCCAGAAGACCTTAACCCTCCAAAAGAGTAAGTGCTGTGATGAATTTTCAGTGCTGCTCAGTTCTTTTTGATTAGCTGGAAGGAAAAGGTCATTTGGTTTTATTACTGCTGTAGGTGTGGGAACAGATTTTGTAGCTTTTGAGCACTACCTAGAAAATGCCCAGCAATTACATACAACCATGTCTGGTGTGTGGAGGACAAGGGAGTCAAGCAACCCTCAGATACAATTTTCTGCCATCCTTCGCCCACTTTGCATTGTTTCTTGCTGATGGTTCTAATGAGGGAACCTCCCTTGGCTTGTGGGTTTTACCTGATAGTTATCACCAAAGAGTCATTTAGTTCCCAAAAGCATTGGCTCAGCAGCAGGGGGAAATCCTGCCAGTAAGCACTTGGCTCATAATTACCAGCTGCTTCTTTAAATGTACTCCTGCCCAGAGATACTTAGTTATCTGAAGGGAGCAAGATTGTGGTCCAGATCCAAAATTGTCTCTGGAGAGTCTATTCTTTCTGAGCAGGAAGCCAAGAAAAGGCTGGGAAAAGAATTCCCATTGAACACGAAACAGAATCGTAGCCTTTACCTTGGAGCAGCCAGGCTGATTCATGCTGATGCAGTCAGAGTTCAGAGGACTAATTTATCCAGGGAAAGCGTTGGCAGGAGGGTATTTACAAGCAACTCTACTGCCTCGCCTGATATTTCCTTTTCTCCTTCATACCAAACAGGATATATTTTATTGTGCTCCACAGTAAGATTTTGACTTGGTCCCATTGTGTTTTGTGCTGCTTTGTTGCATGATTTGCACCTTGATTGCAGGCTGTGTCACTGTAATTTGCTTTCTCCAGTGTTTGCACAGCCCACTGGGTAAGGGGAAATGGATGTAAAGCTTTTGGGGTTTGGGCACTTTGGTGCATGCTAACCTGTAGTTAGCAAAAAGATTTGTATTGGCTTCAGCTGTCTGTTCCCGTGCTGGTGTAGAGGAGAGGCCCTTTGCAGTCTGATTTCTCAAACTTTGTCTCTTGCACATACATGGTTTTATACAAGGGGACATATTAGCATTTGTACTGAGGAAAACACTGCTTTCCTAGCTGCGAGCGAAGTCTTTCTGATTTTTGAATGAGAAAAAGAGCAGTTTTTAAATCAAAGGTCTGGAAAAAGAGCTGCTTTTTTTCCTTTTTTCTAGCCAGCCTTGTTTTAGAAAAATGTCTGGGGTGAATACATACAGTTGTGTGTTCATTGTTAAACACGTATTGCAAACTTAGAAACCATTGCAGCAGGATATGCGTACGCTCTGAGACCTGCTGACCATCACAGTTTCCATTTAGGGTCTGTAAGAAAGTTTGCAAAGGTTGCTTGATCCCACAACACCCCTCGGATGCAAGGAGACATCTTCATGTGCCAGGCAGAAACAGACACCCAGAAGAGGAGTGAGGTTCCCCAGGGTTATGGGAGACTTCACCTGGAGGATCTCAAATGGATCTTGGGAGTCTACTTGAAATGCTGTTTAACACTCCTGTCTGCTTTCTGTACTGATATGCATCCTACAGCATTAGGCCTAAGTAAAGTAGAGTCAGGATTGGACCTCCACAAGGCAGGGAATGGGGACCAAGGCCCACCCCTGCACTAGCACTAGGCATTATGGCTTTCTTTCTCTTTTCCCTCCTATGAGTTGTTGAGGGCCTTTTGCTGAGCTCCCTGTTCAACAATCTTGCAGCAATTTTCAAGTTATCCATTCGCTCCGCCCGTGGTGAAACAAAAAAGACTAAATTTTCTCAGCCCAAGCCTTACATCTTATTCCAACCTAGTAATAAGTGTGATTTATTTCCCTGGAAAATGTAGAGCAATAACCTGATTAAATCTCACTTCACTAATGTCTGCAAGACATTAATCTAGCTGGGTTTAAACAAATCCTACCTCGTCTTCTGTAAGCAAACAGATCTTAGGGAAGGTGTCTAAGGTTTCTGCTGGGAGTGCTTCACAAAAGATGTATTGTTGAAACTGAAGATTAGTCTCCACAAAAAGATGATGTAAAAGCCAACGGAAACATCTTAGTGTTTTTCTTCTGTGAACTGAGGGGGAAGGGAGGAGATCTGGGGCTCACTGGACCACTGTGTAGGGTCCGGGGGAAGGACACCTCCAGGGCGATTCTCAGCCTCAGCAGTCACTGCAGGAAGGAGCACAATCAGCCACAGAAACCCCCAGTTTATTCCCTTGTTTTGCTACTCTGCCAAGCCCCTCCAGAAACAGTGAGGCGGTGGTGCCCAAGCCCTGTGAATTAAGTCTTCCTGGACCTCATGATCCATCATTCATCTCACTGGGAGTGGTAAGGGTGTAGCCTGGGGGCAGCATCTAGACTACCCTAATTATTTTATCTTTTTCTTCGGCTGATTCTTTTAGCCCTCACTGCAGAGGTGGTTCATATGTTGATATATCAGCATAAACATGGCATTCAACTAGCTGGGTAGAGGCAGACCAAATATTGCCAAGTGGGGGACTCAGCCACCAAGGGATGGCTTGTGCCACCTTCATGTCTTCCCGCTGTGCACAGTGAGATGGTCTTTCATTTTGTGACCCCGGCTCTTTTTTTCTGCAGCAGCTCAGCCTCATAAGACAAAGCCTGACCTAGAGTTTAATTAACTAATTTTCAGGAGTGTAGCCTTAATCCATGGGCATTTGGGTTGTTGAACCCAGAGAGTCTATTGAGCTGTTGCGTGTCCACAGAGCAGTGACTGAGCACATACTCCCAGCCAGAAAAATGTGGAAGCTTAAACTTTGAGGGAGGAGTCACAAGAAAGCCTGGTTTACCTCACAGCTGGAATGCACGGAGAGGTATCCATGCCCTTAATTGCCAAGCCGTAACTCGTGATGATGCACATGCAGTAATTTATGTATTACTGCAGTAATTCAGCTGCGAAGCTGTACCCTTCACTTCTGTTCCTATTGTCCTAAAAGAAACCAGCATTTCCCAGCATAGTCCCTTAGGCACTTTTACAAATGTGTTCACGACTTCTTCCTTATAACTCTTCATCTGCCCTACCCTTGCCTCCTCCCTGCTTCTGCGCACTGTCCTCTCTGGGTTATGCCGTACTTGGCTTGCAGGCTGCTCCCTACAGGGTCATTTCCTACTGCTGCTGTGCTCTGATGGCTCACAGTGCTGAGCAGCGCGCAATCCAGCTATAATAAAAGCTGGGCTTTCCCAACACTGTTATAATCCAGCCAATTTGTTCGGTTGGATTCGCAGCTTAGGTTTTCTGTTTCCTGTTTTGGTGATGGTCCAGGCTTTTGAGTCCTGTGACAATAGGCAGAAGGTATTCCATTCAGCCCCATTAAACCTCTTCCGTGTACAGCAGCATACAGGCAGATAGCTGGAGAGATGTCACAAGAAATCACAGCATCTGAACCAGCTGAAAGTCTCCTCTGAGTCTGCTCCTGCCGGTGGAGCTAGCTCCAGGTCAGGTAGCTCCCAACAGTGGGTTTCCTTCATGCTGCATGGGAGACACCATAGGAGGACACTAAATCCCTCCATGGGATAGTCTGGGAGCTCTCTTGGACCATTTCACATGGTGAAAGCATGTCCTTTGCAAGGGAGCCAGCATGTGTTGGGAGCACTGATGTGCAAGGCAGGGTTTGGAGCTCCAGTGTCAGTGTTCCCAGGGCAGCTGCTTCTGCTGCTCTCGCTCCGCTCTGTCGGTTAGCTGCAGAGAAAGCAAGCTTCAAACCATAAACTCTGGAACAGAAGGCAGCAGTTTTCAACTCCTTAGATCTGTAATATGTGGAATTTTAGTGTTTGAGCAAATGTGTATGTATATAGGCAAATGGCTGGGCTTGTGTCTTTTACCAAGCCCATGTAAGGACCAGATCCTGCATTGCGATGGGAAAAGATACTGTAAGGTAAGAAGGAAGTGCGTTTTTATTTTTCCATTATCTTAAATGAAAACACCATGTCACTGAAAGCCATTCATTTACTGGATACTTCTGTTAATAATTATAATTACTGATAACTAAGCCAGACGTGGATTAATTTCAGACTTCTACTGGGGATTTAGATTCAAGGCTGAGGTCAGGCCAGGACCCACAGTCAACAAACAAAATCTCAGAAACCATTTTTTTAATGATTCTTTTTTACTAGAAATAACAGAAATACCCAAAGAGTAGGATTAATCAATTAGACATTGCATATGGTCCACTGCTTTTAGGGCTTTTTTGCAGTTAGATTCAAAATATCACAGCCAGACTACTCATGTGAGAGTTCGCTTTTTCTTCCTGGGTCTGGATCCAGTCTAAAAAGCAGACCAAGAGCCAAGGATTCAGTTCTTCAATACTCCCCCTGCAGAAATGCATGCAGACTTAAACAAGATTTCTGTTTAAACCACCACTAATAATATTAACAACTGAATTTAAAGCAGTGTTCGATGTCTGAGAATGTTTTTCCTGTAAGAATCATAAAGCAATTTTCAAAGACTATGCAAATCCAGGAGAACTAGGGAACTTATTAGGTATACGACATAATGTTATGAGGTTTGATGTGGAAAATGGAATTAAGGCTGAAGGTGCCTTTACTGAAGAACAGAAATGCTTTATTGTGGTCTGTAGCCATGAGCTTTACTGATCATATCTCTATCACATAAATACTGGTATAACATTCGGATACTCAGATGCCAGGCAGCCACTGTAAAATGGAAGCTGGATTCTCCATTTACTCTTCACGTATTACAAATTTCTGATAAGGAATGTGGAAGGAAGTTGCCAGGGTAATGCAGTGACCATGTTAAGGAAACATGCTTTAGTTCATGAGTCTACCAGTGCTAAGGCACAGTTCTCTAATACGCCTTTTTTCTATGCATGACTGCATTTACATATGATTATTTCTGTTTCCCAAATGTACTTTAATCTGCCATGTAATAACAATACCGATTGGTAGAGGAAGAAAATTTTTCATCTGTAAAATATCTATATTTATTCTGATTTGTTTGATATTATGCAAATAATTTCCCTTATATTTCATCCCTTATATTTCTCTTATATTTCATCCCTTTAGAACTGTTTCCCAACACATTTGGTAGTTGAGTCTGTGAGCAGATGTGCTATGAGAAACGCTGTCATTCTGTTTTTTGTGGTTGCTTTTTATTACAGGACTTACAGTACAGATAAATTTCACATCATTTAGGAATGTGGTCAGCACCATTTTATGACAACCAGTGTTACAGTCTGCACTTGGCAGTGGTGTTGTGATCGCTCAATGCATGCGTTTTATTAGGGAAATTCATGCCACTTGAGAGATGCAGAATGGAAATTAATTTCCCTAAGAAATGAAAAATCAGAAAAAGATGGAAGTTTTACTTTTATGTGATATATCAGCTGGGAAGTAAATTGTAAAACACAGATCAGGAAAAGCTCTGAATGAAGATGGTGGCAGGATAAGGCAGCTAAGACCCACTGTTCTGAAAGGAGGAAGTTGTTAATACTTTCAAAGAATGACTTAATCACCTTCACTGAGATTTAGGTAGCTAAGAATGCAATAACCTGTTAGGGCTGAGTTTGGCAAGAACCTTGCTTGGCTGCTCCTAATTAGTCATCCAGCTCTCATTGATGTCAGTGGGAATTAGGTAACAGAGCTCTTTGAGCACCTGTGTTTAGTTTTTCAAAGGTGCCTGTTTTAGGACTGTATTGATGTAGAAATATTTAGCCTCAGCACCTAAATTTGTTGTGAAAATGATTTTTCGGCTTCTGAATTGCAGAAGTGCTTTCCAGTATCCTGCCCATGGGGTGGGACTGTAATAGATCTGTGGCCGAGAGGTCAGGCAGCCTTGTGCCCCAGAGGAGTGAAGTGTGGCTGATTCCCAGTTGTGCCCCCTCTGACCCGGAGACTGGGAGCTCAGTCTCTGGGACCTGGCCGTTGTCAGATGGGGCTCTAGATACCCTGGCAGCGTACGCTGCCTTTCATCAATGTGTATTATCATGATGTTTGGGAAGGTCTCGCTTGGAGACTGTTATCTTAAATAAACTAAGCCAATGCAGGGATGGAGGAGTCTCTAGGAATAGGAAAAAACGAAGTTACAGATACATTACTCATCCTCTTCTTTAGTTTCACACGGGACTTTCCCTTTTGTTTGCAACATATAGATGATTTGGTCTGGAATATCAAATGGAGGATATTGAAATTTGCTACTGGCTGCAGCATCGGTGATAACACCAAATAATGCAGCCTTCCTGAGGGAAGATTTGAATCTTTTTGCTACTCATCCAGAAAATGAAAAATGTATGTGTTACATGTAGATAAATATCAAACAATAAACCTGGAGGAAGACAGAAAGCACGTTAAATGAAATAGGTTCAGCAACCACAAAAAAAAGATGTAGGAGACTGGCAGCTGGAACAGCATACATTATTGCTGTTACCGTACAGCAAGAGCTTTTATTCCTTGCCTTGAATATCACATTTGGGTTTGCTAATGCTTTGTAGGTCTGACTGTGAAAAGACACGGGGCTGAGAGAAGCAAAGATAGTTTAATGTACTGACGGTGCTGGCGGCCAAGTGTACAGAAATAGCTTTTGCCTGGATTGGTTATGAGCATGCAGCAGGGTTTAAAAGCAGCGTGCTGTCTTGGGCACAGGATGGGTTAAGAATAACCAGACTTACCCGAAATCATCAGAATGTGACCAAGATCAGAGCCTTGCTGGCATGCTGCTGCTTCAGCGGTGGCACCAGACACCGCCTTGCTGGGACCAAACACAACAGTAGTGCCAGGGCTAATAAAAGTTTACAGTTTATGAGCACAAATTCAAGACAATTTTTTTTTTTTTCTTTCTCTGTAGAAGAGTTGGGACTGAAGAGGTATTTTGAAATGCAGAGATGTTGCTTTTAGAAGAACTAAATGCTAGGCCTGGTGGCTCGAGGGCCTTTTTCCTGTCCAGTAATTTTTGTTTGTATCCTAAAGGAACAATCACTGCTGATAATTTGCCAATGCCTATTTTTTAGATTAGAAGGTAATAGTTTGCTTAATGTTTAACTTAACCCATGAAATTCTTTCCTTTCGGAGAAGAGAAGTTCAGTGATTAATGCAGAGGACTGGGAAATCTGCTCCTTTTTGTCTCATTGATTTATTTTGTGATGTTGAAAAGGCCTCTCGCATCTCCTGGCTGTATGTACAATATGATTGCAGCTGTATGGTTTCAGAAGTTTACTAAGAGGATTTGATTCTGGTAAAGAAACCCTGTTCCTTTCATAGTATAATTCTAGAAATGACCAGTTACAAAAAAAAATTGTTTTTAAAATCATCAGTCAAAGTTGGAAGAACTTCCGAGGCCTGTCAGGAAAGCCTGTTCTGCTGGTGCTTCTATAAGCAAAACCAGCTAGAGAGCCAAAAGAACTAATTTACTCCTCTGGCAATTGGGTGAACCTGGGCTAATCAGGAAGGATTCAAGCAGAACCAAAATAACGATTCAGAGGCTATCAAGCTTGTTGTGAAGCTTGGGCTTCACCCGTTATCCTTGAGCCCTCACTTCTGAAATGTTTGATTCAGTGCCACAGGATCTTCTGAAAGTTTCCGATTAAAGACTGGTGAGGCTTGGTTTGATGCCCAGGGGTAGGGGCAGCCCATAGGGTTGACTCGCCCATGCTGATAAACACAAAGGAGACCTTTAGGTCCACACAGAAGAGAAGCATCCGGTCCTGCTGTGCTTTGTGGATAAGTCTGGAACTGAGGAGAGAAAGAGGGATGGGGACTTCCTCTTCTTATCTGGGTGTCTTGTTCTGGTGAGCCCCTGCTAGCAGGTTAATTGCATGCGCTGAGGTATCTGTCACCATTGACTCACGACCTGCCAGGCAGCAGGAGATGGGGTGGAGTTCTCTTTTCACTAACATGACAGAATTGATTACAGCCTGTCTTGTCCTCTGCATGTCACGTCTCTGAAAAACAAGAATAGGCAGCTTATGTTACAAATATAATTATATCATGGAGAAGAATCCAGCTTGTCATTGCCATGTCTATATTTAATATGGTCACACTATTATTCAATGAAGATCTTTTTCCACTCTGAAGAGGAGAGCATTAGGGACAGTCGTGCTCAACAGGGTGTTTGCTGCCAGGGTGATACATTATCCCCCAAGTGGCGCCTGGGGTCAGATGGGACTTTTCAGTGCCCTGCGCTTCCTATTGTTGATCGCTATGTAATTTTGACATTGCTTATCTGGAGAGTCCCTTTATTTTTAATGCTGTTGAGGAACAGTAGCCTTGCTGGTTATAAAAGGAGCGTTTTTCTCATGTACACATGCCGAGTGCAACCCAATATGCGATTCTGAACTGGCTGGGGGTGACACAGGACATCCCATTACATTCAATAGGTTTTTATCAGGCTGTACTGTATGTACAAGGGAAGGCATTGCTTAAACTATGTTTTAATGCTGTTGACTACAGGCCAGGTGGAGTTGACATCTCACATTTATTTAAGGTGGAGTACTTCTGTCTAAATGCCGGGAAGTAGAAGTGATGTTCCTTGGCAAACAGGACTTTGAACTCTGAGAGTCTCTGGTACTGCCCTTAGCATCCAGCGGTTGCCACGGAAGAGAGAGGAGGAAGCATTAGCAATCAAAGAGTGCTGAACAACAGGTAAAGCAAGTCAGGTCTCTCCAGAGAGCCACCGCCTCCCGCTTTGAGTTAGGAGAGCTGGGCTTCCTTTCTGGCTTGGCTGAATCATAACAGCGCATTAATCAATTATTGTTTGGTGCACCTGGCTTCACCTGGCCACCCCATGCCACCACAGGATTTGCGCTGGAAGTCCATTTCATTACATACACAGGGCTTGGTGTTTTGTGTCCACAGTTTTGCATCCAGCGCCCAATGCCCTTGCTGTTTACAATGTTGTTTGTAGCAAGCCTGGAAAGAAAAAGCATTTGTGGCAGTAGGGAACCATCCCCTGGAGTGCTGCACGCGTCTGAGATGATCTGTTTTCCTCTGTCCTTCTGTCTCTTGAGGTAACAAGGTGCCTTCTTTCGGTGTTAGGGTGTATAAAAAAATACCAGGCCTCAAAGTGGCTCTGGCTGTAGGAGACGCAATGATCTATTGGTAGATCCATTTCCACCCTTTCCATCTTCTTGACTGGTCTGCAGCCGACTGTCTTTCATGCGTGCTGTTCCCAGAAACATAAGCAGGGGATCAAATAACAACGTGTTTTGACTCCAGACTCTGGAGTGACTTATCATGTTATCAAAGCTTTTGATTTAATTGAAATTTCACAGATAACCCTAGACCTGCTTTTAAGTGCAGACTCAAGTGCCAGTGGGAATTCAATTAAACACCCACCCCCCACCCCTTTTAATGCTTGCATTTTGTTTAGGAGGTTTATGGAAGGGATTTGCTACTGCTTATCTCTAGCTAGAGCTGTGTGTCTGGCTTCAAAGATACCCTTTGTCTTTGGACCACTTTCTTTTTCCAATTATGCCAGAGTTTGATTGGAACGACACTGCTGACAGTAGTGGACTATTCGAGATTTACGCTGATGTAAGAATTGCAGAATTTGTTGTGTTAAAAGTAGAATTCTTTCCTTGTTTCCATTCACAGCTCTTAAAACAATTGGCCTAAGCTCAGGAAAGATGTTCATTTAAACAAACCTCGGATATACTCTGAATAGAGGATTGACTGTGGCTTTGCAATACTTTAGTCTAATCTAATAAATGCTGGTTATTTGCTGGATTCTTGCAAGCTGTATTTGCTTCCCAGCTCCAAGGAGTTTTAATAGCCACTCCAGTAATGCTGACTGCAGTGCACTGTGGTGAACCTCAGAACATTGTATATGTCTGATTACGTTTGCTTTCAATTACAGTCTTGTGGGTTTGAAAAATCAGAGCAGTTCAGGCTCATTTGGGAACCACCGCAAAAAATCACTAGTAACCTGAGATACCTAGTGCTTGGAAATATAAAAGAAGACAATGTTGAATGTTGGGGGCCAAAAAATGTCTATTTTGGTTTATGAGAAGAGACCCATTGCAACAACTGTGGGGTTAGGATGGCAGGAGCACCATATCTAACAGATAAACCTTTTCCTTTCCCATCCAAGCGTGATGGGAATGAAGTGTGAATGACTCATACCAGAGACAGCGTTCATCAGAGACTTGAAGCTGTCCTGGTTCGCTGGTGAATTAGCGACGTTGCCGTCTTTGCTGATCCCTGTTGTATGGGTTGCTGGTCACAGTCCTTTTTCTGTTGATTAGATCCTCACCAGTGTTGTCCTCTCTTGCTAGGGGAGCCGTAGAGTTCTTGGGGATGTTAAGATTAAATCAATGTTCTTATTTCCATCAAAATGCAGTATTCTGTGGAGATGGTGATTATCCTCTAAGTCTGGCTAAAAGAGGAGCTTTCTTTTCATGAAAACATTTTACCAAAAATGAACCTCTCGGTTCCTGTTGAAACATGGTCCCAAAATCTAGAATTTGGATAGTTTTCATCAGCTCTACTGAGCAGCAGGATGGCTGTAGGGTGAAGTGACATGTACACAGACATCCAGCAGGTGGCTTTGTAGGTGACCCCTTCTGCAATGGCATTCAGGTCTCTGGGTGCGGCATGGTTGGGACTTGATCTGCCGTTCCTGGTGCTGCAGTGTGTCAGGTCCTGCCTACTTAATGCCTCGCTCTTCCAGCGGGCGACTCTGGGAGAGCATCGGTCAGCGACCGGTCCCTTTATCCCCTGCCAGCATCCGGCGAGCAAAGAAAGGGCTCATGAACACATTAAAGAGCAAGCCCTGGTACAACACTCGTTTAGGGTGTTATAAGTATATAATACATGAAAAAGGGAGCAGAGAGGGTTTAATCGTGAAAAAGCTCAGCCACAGCACTGTGACACCAGGGGTGGTGCAGTGAATTTTCACCCCAGGTGAGGAGAATGATCTCAGCTATTCTGAGCTTAGGACCAGAAGGTGGGATGTAAGGCTGTCGTCAGCCCCCAGAAAATACAGGCAACCACAGGCAAGGTGCGCAGGTTGATTAACTGGGGTGGCTTTTACTCTGTAGTGAGGACCAGTACGTGTTGCCAAAGTTCTGTGTTTCTTTCTATGGGATGGGACATTTTAGCAATACACCTCCCAAATTTGGGGAAGCATGTAGGTAACAAAAATGAGCGCTTTCCTTTCTGTCGTCCCAATAATAAGATTCTTCAGCTGGCGCATAATCTCTGCGGTCCCTGTAGCTGGTAACCTGAGTACTGAGGCATCTTGCTGCATCTGGATTAGTTCCTTCACCTCCATACGTATCTTTATAGTGATAGTATATAGGGCCAGGGGCAACTAGAGAAAGCTGCAAGAGTCGTTCACATCCCTGCAAACAGCTTTAAACTCTTGCAGCAAGAGGTCAGTAGAAAAGTATCTTATTGTTTGCCGGGTGGTTTCAATGCACAAAGCAGGGCTCTGTTGGACACGCGCTAACAATGTTATTAATGTTCATGATGCCTCAGTGTCATCCCCTGGGGGGAGGAGGAACCCCCGGCGGCTGAATTGTGCAGCCCATACCAGCTAATGAGATGCTCTTCTTGCCAGGCCTGACAAATAAGCTTCTGTTAATCTTCATTGTTGTCGTTTTCATGCTCATCTGTGTGTTCGGGAGGGGGCTGTTTTACAGATGCTTGGCTGAGGGGATGGCAGAGTGCCCCATGCTAGCTGGCAAGTAGGCTCCAAAGGTGAACTGGGACTTTAAGAAGAGGCAGACATTCAAGTGATGAGGAGAAAGCCTTGAATCCCTTCAATAAAGTAGTATGTTGGAGTGAGTGGCTGCAAGAAGTAGGAGTTCTGCAGAGGAGGGAGATAAAAGGAGGCTTTCAGGCAGGAGAGAGGATTCCTGCCTTTTCCAGATGTAGCATTTGCATTTGGAGGAGGAGAACTGCCAAAAGGCCAGGCTGATGAAGGATGCTTTGTGGTGCTTCCAGCCTGTGAAAAATGCAATAATTTGAAAGTTAGGTGCTTCTGCATTATCAGGCAAGGGATGAAATAGGTATCGTAAGAGGAGTCCCTTTCCCCCTCTTCTTATGGAAGGCTGGTCTCCAGTGCATTGTGTAATTACTACCTTTTTTTCTTCCTTTTTTGTCTGCTTTCTCTTAAGGCTTTTTTTAAAATACACTCTCGCCTCAATCATTCAGCATCCTCATAAATCAGAAAATATTGGCCGTGCGGATTTATGACAAGTGTTTTATATTTAATTTTTTTGTTGACAGGCATATAAACTACTGAGCCCTGGTTTACTGCCCAGTAAGTCCTGATCCCTGGCAGGATAAATAATGTTTGTGAGAGAAGATTGAATTAATATCAGTGAGCGGAGAATTTTGGGCTTTAATAAAAAAATGTTGCTTTCTGCCATGTTTTTGTCTGTCCTAATATGTGCTCAGAAAACTCCAGTCTTATCGCCATTTCAGATACATTCAGTTCAGATACGATCATGTGCCAGGGAACTGTATAAGTAGAAGATACGATTGTCAGAGCATTGACCCAAAATAGAGCATTTAACAGCTTGGGGCTCTAACAGTCCTTTGTAGGTTTCCTGAAGAAGTTTTGCCAATCATGTCTGCTTCTTCTTTTAAGACTTTATTTTTGAAACATCAGAGCAAATTCCAAATTTTGAATGAAGTGGGACAGAGCTCTACAGAGACACATGTCAAAACTATTTCACCTCCAGAGTAATGCAGCTAGATAACATTAAACTTGCTGTCGGCCTCATCCCGAGAGTGGTTCTTCTCCTCCAAACATTTATGCATGTGGGTAGTTTTCTATACAGTGAATAACTGTATTGAATTCAATGGGAGCACATGTGCGCCCAAAGTTATTTGTGTGTGTATTCACGTGTATGTTTGTTTGATGGGAATGAAACATTCTGGAGAGGGCTGGGATATACGGGAGGTTCATTCATCAGTAACCCCCTCTGCAAATCATATTAACTCTTCTCTCTTGCCTGCACAGACTTTGGGGCTAACACAACATTTAATTTGAATTAAATCACCAGCTTTCAAGGGATGAGGGTAGGTGACATCTATTCTTGGAGACTCCTAAACACAGATGTCACCCAGCAAAACCAGCAGAGAGGCTCACTGGCCTGAACATTTAGAGGTTTTATATGACACATAATTTGTGTGTGCCCTGAATGCTCTTTTAATGCTTTTATTTTTACTAATATTTCATAAAGAAAACAAAAAAAGGGCTTGAAAGCAATTGGGTATGTATCTTCATCTGTATCTTTCAGGGAACCTTTTAATTGTGTAGCTGTAAAATTGAGGGAGCACCAATACAGTCTCCATAAGGGAATGCAGCCACTCTGAGACAAAGCAGTAAGCACAAGGCAATGCAGAAAACCTTTCTGTGGCCGTATCTGCTGTAAGATCCTGTTGGATACCATTTTCGCTGTGGTTCATTTGCTTCAACTAGTGCTCGCTACGTGATTGGAGAAGAGTCAGCCATCATCAGTATTTGGCAGGTTTCACTCCAGTGTAAAGGACTAGGTTATCATAAGCTGTCTAGTGTGAGTTGTAGGCAATTGACTTACTGTCTCTTATTTTAGATACATACATAAATCTTTTAGTTTACTGGAAATCTTTAAATTGTGCGTTGTTCTTACCTTATGCTTTCTTTTTGCTTTCTTACACCATCCCTGACTGCATCAGCTTCTCTGCTTCACATTGACATACCTTTTCTTCTGCCATTTTTAACTGTCCCTGGGGGTTTTTTTTGTTTGCTTCCCTCTCAATGTGTTCTGCCCTGCTTCCCCCAGCATTTCTACACTCATTTCTACTTCTCCCACTGGTCCTCTGTACATTGGGTTTATTTCCTGTCTGATGTATTTCTTCCGTTGCTTTCTCTCTCTACCATGTCTTTTCATCACCAATCCCACATAAGAGATAACAGAGGGATGACAGGAGTGTCCTGGACACAGGCGAGATCCTGAGGCTGAGGATAAGTGTGCCCTCGCTGCCTTGCAGAAGTTGCCTGATTGCTGGATTTGCTGCTAGCATAGATTACAGCCGGTCACAACAGAAACCGGGAGCAAACCCTGTGCCACGCATGCATCGCACTCGGGGCAAGGGTCTACCCTCACTTGTGTTAGTGGCCCTGATAACTAACTCTCAGCAATATGGGGAAACCTGCTCTTTTGCCCCACTAAGGGCAACTTCTTTCAGGAGAAGTGGTAGAAGCCTAATTTGGCAGAAGTAAAATCATCAAGGTCTTGTGCTGTTTTGTAACCTGTGATTTTTGTAGAAGTTGTCTCTGTGGTCTGCCAAACAGAAATTCATCATCTCTGGCCTGAAGTTACTGGGTAATTAATCTTCTGTGGTGGATAAGGATGGCTGGGTTTTCGGTCTGTGGGCATGGAGAGGTATGAGCTAACCCGCAGCACCACTGAACCTTTTCTCTCTCCCCTACTTCTTCATTTTCCCATGACCTTAGGAAAAAAAAAATCCGCACTTCATAGGTCTTTTTTTTTCTAAATCACACTTTATGGAACACAGTTTTAATACTGTACGGTGCGTGTTTAATGATGTCCATATGGGTTTGTGGGTACAGGAATTAAATACATAACGGTTCACGATGACATAACACGGAAATGCAACTCCCGCAGTGCTGGTGTGTAGGCTGTAAAGGGTTATTAATAAAAATGAAGGTTTTAAATAGAAAACAAGCTTAGCAGCACCGTTTTGGCCTCGGGCCCATCTCTGAGTGATGGAAAAAAAAGAGGCTGGAATATATGGTCTTTCCTCAATACATGAAAATAAATACATTTTACCACCATCCCCTGCTAAATGTTTCAGAGAGAAAGCTGCAGGCCTGATGCATGGCATCTCTCTTCAATCAGAGCCTGAGCACAGGGAGGTCTGGAGGGGATATTTCAGCAGGGTGCAGAACACATCAAACAAATACTAAGGGGGTAGATTGATGCCTTAGATTATTAAAACGGGGTAAGGCCACAATGTTTTGATTGGCAAAACATTTCAGCAGTCAGACATTAGTGTTTCAGAAGAGCAAACCGCTCTGTTTGTGGGTGAGCCAGGAAAATAACAACTCACACAGTTTGGGGGAATGACCTCAAGGAAATCCCATCCCATCTTGTAACCAGAGTTGCTGCATCAGTAAGCCAAGGAAATTACATAATGTGCCTATTAATATTATAGACAAACAAAGCGAGTTTACTCTTCTGTGTTCAGCCTTGTCCTGCAGTTGCCCCAAATCTTCTGGTTTAAGTCTTCAGAATAAATGAGACAGCAGTGGACGACGTGCGGAGAATCTCCCTGTGAAGATGCTGTGTCTGAGACATCTCTCACTGATTTCCCACTGGTAGTTGGTGACAGTAACTGTATGGGCAGCACCAGCACAAACTGAATGCGGTCCCTCTCTTGGCTGGTTCTTTACCCAATGTTTTTGCTGGAGTTTGAGATGGTCCCAGAGCAGAGCATATAGCTCTAAACACACCAAAACTAACTCTAGAGTCTGTGGCTTGGGATTTTCCATGTTGTGAACACGTCTAAATTACCTCCAGGTTGTAGTCCAGGACAAGGTTAATGTTTCACAGCAGTTGCATGAGGGTCAGTACATGACAGAACCAAAACTGATCCTGTCCTGGCTTCCGTGTTGTGAAATCCCAGTACTCCCATCTGCGTCCCTCTGCTCCTCCTGCAGTCCCTGCGCTGTCTGCTCACGTCCTTTGGCTCCAGCACTCACCTCAGCCCATCGTTGCACCTCTGGATCCCAGCAGATGGCTTTCCCCAGCAGACGGCCATGGAGGATGCAGTGGGAATGCAGGAGGAATAAGACTTTCCTGCTTTATCCGGTGCTGTCTGGGGCAAATTCCCACCATCTACTAGTTCCTTGGTGCCTCCAACTGTTGTTCCTTGCGAGACACAGATGTTGTTAGCTCAGTGGCTTCTGTCCAACCACCAGATACTTCAGCAGAGGAGAACTTGGCCCTTTGTATGGATTTGCAATTCATGCTGAATACGCGGCATCACGTTTTTTCCCACCTTGCCATAGCCAGGACAGTGAGCAGAAATGTTGGACCGTGGGACAAAATACTCTCCCTGCACTGTGCTGCTGTGTTCACCCTTCAACCTCCTGGCTTGAAACCAAGATCCTCCTCTAAAAATTGGTTAGAAAAACTACCCCCTGCTCAAGTTCTGCCAGAAAGATGGCTGGGCTCTGTCACACAGGGCATGCTTCCACCCCCTGCTCTGGGTCATCTCAGGCACACCTAAAGCTTTTGGAAAATGATATTATGTCTATTTTCCCAAATTTCTTTGTGCTGGCAGATGTCAGTTGTTTGTCTTCTGAAACTGGACTTTTCAAAAATAGGTATTATGTCCATTTAAATAGCACAAACCACATGGGAATGGGATTATTTTTGTCTCTAGCTGCCTATAATCGATCTTTTTTCTTTTTTTAGTGAAACCAAAATCTTCCCAGGGATTGTTCCTAAGAATAATACTGAAAAGAAAGCATCATGTGAATCATACAGTAGTAGTAATGCCAAGAGTACTGCATTGCCCTTCTATAGAGCTACCTCACCATAGACTGTGAGGCAGAGCCCAAACATGAACCCACTCTCTCAGCCTGACTGTGAAATACAGGTTTTATTTTAGAACTAGGGAAGCAAAAGTACAAAAGTGGTTTTGAAAGGTCACCAAGGCTGGAAGAGGAGCCAGAAGGTCTGAATTTTAGCTTAATGTTCTGAGTCTCAGCATACTTTCCGTTATTTGCCCTTGCGAACACCACTAGCACACCAGCTGGTTGACTTGCTGATACACAACTCCCCAGATCTGCAGGAGGGGATCAACTTCCATATCAGTTTTGGGGAAATGCTATATTTGAGGAGAATGGGGTAAAGAAACATTGAAATAGTTTGCCCTAGGTTACAGTGGGAATAGGATTCAGGATGCCCTTAAAGCCTCTGCTTCAACCACTGGCCCCCGGTCCTCTAAACGAACACACATTCATCCCTTGTTTGTACGCATGTGAAGGGGGATCTTTAGCCCAAGATCAACCTCTCCCTGTTGTCTTCCTACCCCAAACTGTGGTGAATTACCTCATCTAAACTCACTCTCCTGAGGTAAACAGCAGATACCTGTCCAGAAGAGACACAAAGTCCACTCCATGCTTCTTCGTACGCTGGGACAGCATGGAGAGCAGGGCTGGCTGTAGCTGTGATGTGGATGAAGCAGCTGCTTTCATGCATAGACAGTGCATGCATCCCATGGCAGTTCTGGAAAAGATCAGTGCGAGCGAGGAGGATGGGAGGAGGGCTGATGGTTTCCTGGGTCTCCCTCTTTTTCCTCAACCAAATCTCTGTGAGTACTGGGACCACAGTCTGCTGTAGAAGAATAAATTGCTCAGGAGCCTACACTCTGTTTCAGCTCCGGGCACATCAGTCCATTTGAGGCTGCAGGCTTGCCTCCCTGTGGGACTTGGCCAGATTATTCCATCTGCAAGTCCTTGTCCAGAGTCAGCCCTGGGTATGTCTTGTTGTCCTCTGCTCTCTGCTTCGGCTGCCTCCTCCACCGTTTGTTGCCCTTACTGCAGTTTTTGCTAATGGTAGCTTGTGCTGGAGATGCCCTCAGCCCCACAGGGCTGTCTGCGCAGGGAGGCTTAGCTGGGGCCATTCAAGCAGTCAGGCAGCTGCATAGTTTGGAGCTTGAGCAGAGCTTTACTGGTCTGAGTTATCTTTCCAAGTGGGTAGAAGAGGGATGTGTCAAAAGCACATTGCCCTTCCCACTGGCTTTGTTCTCTCCCTGCTTGTCCCGTCGTATGTTTCCCATCCCTAACTCTTGTGCGTGTTGACTTGTGAGCTAACAAGAGCACATCTGCCTCGGATAGACCTTTAACTGCCTGATCTCCCCCTCAGGAGCTACTAAGATTTTCCATTGGTGAGTGCTGCGTTACCCACGCCATCTTGGCCCTTGCTTCAACACATCTTTTCCTCCCGCAGGACTCTTTACTGCTCTGTGCCTCCTCACTAGATTTTGTGGTCACCAAATGTGTGGTCTTTCCAGCAATTCGTACCCTGCAGCAGTCTGACCGAAGGCCCCCGTGCTCTGTCCTCCTCTGTGGCCACTGGTGCTGAAGATAGACCTTGTCCTATGCAAAGCCGTCCCTGAGCATGCCCGTGCCAGTGGGTGAGAGAATGCGCCATTGCATGTAGCTTTTGTTCTCAGTGCACAACCCACCTCCCAGAGCAGCAGATAAACACAAACAGCCTTTTTCTGTGCTTTAATAAGCAAAGCGGAGCAGTGCTTCTGAGCCCGTTCTTTAACAGCAAGGGCATCTTCACGTCCTGAGCCTCATGTAAGTAAATCCGTCGTCACGCTTTAGTCTTTCTTTTGTATAACTTTATGTAGCAGCTTGTCTTAAACTTGTAAAAACATTTTCTGGGAAATTATGCGTGGGAGGTGGGCAACTCCTTCCATGTGTTGCCAGCTAATCCGTAATACTCTCCTTTATCATAACAAACGAGGCAGGTTTCTCAAAAGCAGTATCTTGTGCTGTTCTTTTGTCTCCTTCCTTTTGCTTTAAGTCTGGAGATGGGGTTCTGGCCTGGATGCATTTTAGAGCACAAAACGCGGAGCCGGGACTCCTGGCTTCTATCTTGAGCACTAGATGCTCACGGCTGTACTAAATCCTGCTTATTCAGTATCTTTGTGAACTGGAAGGGACTGTAGGTATGCAAAATACTGTGTTTAGCCATAAATGTTCTTAAATGTAGAGGAGGAAAAAAAAAGTCACAAAATGCCCAAGAAACCAGGAAACTGGTGTTCTTCACCTTGGGAAATAGAGGAACTTTTACATCCCATCGGTGCCTTGCTCTCCCACTATCCCAGAGTGCTTTGTACAAATGAAAGCTCAAGGTTTTTGCAGATTCTTGGGACAAAATGTTTTGCACCCCCTGGGATCCGTCATCATTTCACACCTCTTCTCTTCTGTTGAGCCATCATTCCTCCTCCTCCAGCCTGGTAGGTGGCACAGGAGATATCACAGCGTCCCTGTGGAGGAAAATTAGCACAAAAGTGTCTTGGAATTTGGCAAAGCACAGCTCTCTTTCTGTGTCAGGGCTCATCTCCCCTTTAATGGAAATTAAGTGTCTAAATCTTTTCGTCTTTCCCTCTTTCTCAGTCTTACTGTGTGCTCTGGGGTGAAGTTTTGTCATGCTACATTTATTTCTCCTTGCCAAGGCCTTCTTTATGGCCTTGATTTAAACTGAGTCCAATCAGACACATTGGAAGGCTGTCTTATTCCAGTGCTGGGGATGGGCTTTGGGAGCTGTTTATCTTTTTTCCAAGGATAACAGCACATTCATGTGCGTGTTGTGTGTGTTTCTTGGACTTACACAAAAACTTAAGGATCTGATTCTGGTGGGTCATGCTGGCAGGTATCCAAACCCCGTAAATCTGGTCACTGCCTTTCCAAATGTTTATTGTGCTGTTTAAGCTTTTATGGGCTCTTCTGCGTATTACATATGGTCTGAATAAATGTAACGCAGAATTACTGGGCTTCGCTGAGATGCAGAAGAGCCTCCAAGGGGATCATTAGGGCTGGGGTAGCCGTTGCCGGCGTTTGGAGATGAGTTTCTTGGTTGAGCTTTCCAGGGTTGGTGGCTTCAGCCCCGTTGTGTTGGTTTGTAAATGCCACTTGATCTGAGGTCACAGAGGTGGAAATAAGATGCAAAGAGTTGCAGTTTCTTGGATTCAGTCCAGGATTCTTGCAGCAAATCTCCCCTTTCTGAAACTCTTAATAAAAAGGACTGGATTTTGCATACTATTTGTTGTATTTCCTCTGTGCTGCTGCTGTGGCAGGGTCTGCTCTGATACCAGTGGGACTCAGGAGAAGCCTTTAAGGAATCAGTGGATGCATAGTGGGGCAAAAGTCACCCGCGTCGCTCTAAGTGAGGAAACACCTACAGACCCTGTCTAAGAGCCAAGGCTGTGTTGGCAGAGCCAAGGCTCCTTCAGACAGACAGCAAAGAGGATACTCTTTGCCCCTCTGAGCCTACAGCTCCTCTTTGATCCTGGAGATCAAACATGAGCCAGTCAGACTGAGCCAGCCAGACTCCAGCTGGTGGCAGCAGGGGCAGAAAGAGGCACGTACAGGACTTGTGTTTGAAGGACGGTGGTGTGAAAGTGGTACCTGGCCCAGACCACCTCTCCCTCTTGTGTTGTGTCCCCGGCAGTGTGCAGGGAGTGTGCATGCTGCTGGGAGACTGTCACGGTCCTGCTGCTTCACATCCTTGCTCTCTTCTGTCCCAACTGGACTGAGGAAAGAAACTGCAGAGGAAAGCCAGCCAGGCTTCAGCAAGCCCCAACAGCTGTAAAAGCAGCCAAGCCAAGACCTTGGGAGCTTCAGAGAACATCCTGCAGTTCAGCTGTGGGCTTTCAGTCACTTGGCCAGTTGTCCTTCTGCTCCAAGCTCTTCTTCTAGCACCATCACTTCACTTCCACCACTAACCACACTGGCCCCAGAAAAATACGGGCTTGCAGTTGAGCTTGCCACCAACACTAGCTTTCTTCAGCTTGGGCTTTCTGCTCCCTCACCTCTGCCCTGTCTGGCTATTCAGATTGCAAGTTTTGGGGCAGAAACAAGCAGGTTTGTGTGTCTGCAGCAGACAAACAGGCCCCAGTTTGGGTTGGCCATTAGGGCTGATATAACATATACCATCACTAATTGCTCTCTGCTGGGAGTCATGCTGAAATAGTGGAGACTTCATAGAGTCCTGGGAGATGGGTGGAGGAGGCAGATGGAGATGGGAATGGGAGGAATCAGGGCAAGGCCAGAAGCAGTGGGAATCCGAGGCAGTCCTTTGCCTCTGGAGAGCTGAATCTGACACTGCAAAATCTGTTCTGATTGCTTTTTATTTCTTAGTTTGTTTTTTATCGAGACTAAAATTCAGATATCCTTTCTGTGTCAGCTCAAATGTTGCAGCAGTGGAAAAATAGCTAAAAAAGAAAGAAGTGGACAAAATATGTGTTTGCAACCAGAGCTAGAGTGCTCATGGCTGTAAAAATGGATGGTTTTCTCTTCCTCCCCCATTGCTTCAGGCTGAGGATTAAAATGTGGGTTACTGCTGGCCATGCTGACATAGGAGCAAAATTTCACGTAACTACTGCGACTACCTTTAGAGAATTCGTTTTGCTAGGTACCTGATGCTGGATGCTGCGTGTGGGGAGGAGGAGTGACAGCGCGTACTGCAACCCACTTGGATGTGGAAGTGTTAATGTTTTAGACCCTGATCCTCAGGAGCAGGGGGACAGTGAATGATATCGCAGTGTTTTGACACCTAAAAGAAGCAGGGGAAGGAACGAGGGCATCTGTTGGGCTTGACAGAACCTTTTGAGCCATTTTTCTCCGGATAGAAGTTTTTCCTATGACCTCTAAAACATGAATACATTTGATGCAAGGTCATTTATGGAAGAAGTCACTTCTGCTGTGTTCTCCTGTCTTCGACCTTGAGGCTATTAACATCTCTTGGGTCAAACAGAGAAACGGGAAGAATAAATGTAAACAATGGGTAGCATTAACATTCTGGTTGTGATGGGCTACAGCTTGCGTGATACCAACAGCTTCACTTTGCCCTGTCTAGTAGAATTGGGGAAATAATAATAGGAAAATAATAATTCTGGCATGCAAATAGCCTGCCAAACCCAGCATGCACCTGAAATTCTCCCTGTGCTTTGCTGCGAGGGCTTTCCTCGGGCTGCAGTGAGGGAGAGGCTGTGAAGCACCTCCCCACAGGGAGCCAGCAAAGTCCAGCACTCGGGGAAGATCGTGCAACAAACTCTTGGTTCTTGCTGCAAGGGCGGCCACGTGGTGTTTGGCACAGCGAGCAACCTCTTAGGGGTTGGATAACGTTAGAGGGAGGCACCATGTGTGGTAATGCTGTTGATGTCAGCTGAGTTACCCTGGGGATACATCAGTCCTTAGGTTTTTTTGGAGGTATGAGGTGGGGCAGTTTATTACTCAGCTTTGCACCACGGTGCGGCGTGCATCCTGCTTTCTGCCACTGTGCTTCTGTTGTTGTTGGTGCTGCTTTGACCTGCAGGAAGGGTTTGAACCTGCCTGTGCAGAGCTCACAGAAACAGAGGCGTTGCAAAGTGCTGACTCGGCAGCTCAGAAACCTTCTTCCTCCCCTTGCTCAGCCTGGTGACTCCTCAGCAGGCTGTTCCCATTAAAAGCTACGATGCTACTTTCACCTCCGTGTGCAGCTGCTCCCCAAAACGTGCGGGTGACCTTGCTTTTTCTGGAAGGGAAAAAATAATGGTGACTGTGAGCAGAGAGACTGAGGTGAACGTTATCTGAATCTGAGGAGGGCTCAGGACGTGGGATTGCAGCAGCAGATTTTGCCACCAGAGCTGATATTTCAAAACAGGTTTTAGGGAGACCCATTTATTGGATTGATTGTTCCCAGGTTTGGAAAGTCAGTGGCTTTGAAAATGCAGAGCAAATCCCAGAGTCCTGGAGTGTTGCAGCCATTTGATCAACTGCTATACGAAGGCTTTTAAAAGTGTGTTGCTGATGGGAAATGCTACCCAGAGTTTCTTTGCTTCAGGATGTAAGGCTGGAAAAGACCCCAGGGTGTGTGACAGCATGCAGAACTGGGGGACACTTTGAACAAATTCAGTATTTTAAATATCTGGGACTTGCCTATCTGTAAAAGTAAGAGAACAGGCTAAATTCATCCAACTTTCATGAAGATAATGGGCTTTACTGGGAGCCCACCTGGCTATTTGGCTCCCTCAGGCCTTGGAGGTTCTGGCAGGGGAAGTGCCGAATGTGTGGAAAGTGCCATTATTGTCACATGGTTTTGTTGGCAGCTTCCTTTCACCTGCAATATCCGTCCATGCCGATTATCAGCTGTGCTGCGTAGACACCATAGTTATGTCTTGAGCATGTCAGAGAGTAGGGGAGTAGGTGGAGGAGAAGTGGCACAGAGAGGGCTTTTTGCTGGAATATCCCACCGGCTTCCCTTTCCCTGCCCCTCCGTCAAACAGCCTCAGTGTGTGATGCTGAAACCTGAAGCCGGGAGGGACATGCGGGACATACTGCTCTTTCAGCTGCTCGGGTTCCCATCAGTCCTGTGTGAAGGCAGGAGTGAGAGCAGAGGGTCTGAATGCAAGCATGCAGTGTGCGCCCTTAAGCCGTTTCCAGTTGCTCTTGGGCTGCTTAAAGCCAGGTATTCTTTTATTATCGTTTGAAGAGGTTCATTTCTGCCTGCTCCTTCCTCCTCCTCACTGGGGTTTCTCCCCTTGCTGCCCACGTGAGAAGGAATGGAAATGTTAATTTGCTGCTCTGCAGCAGGAAGAGGACAGGAGGTAGCAACAGGGGATGCCGAGGATCCACTTTGCAGGGAGATGTGCTTGGAGAGGAGCTCTGGAAGTGGAGAGAAAGTGTTTTTGTCAGCAGAGTCCTTCTGTGTTAAGCGCGGATGGCTCCGGAGCTCCCACCTCTTCCCCTCTCATGCTGGATGTTGGATCAGCTGTTTGTGCGGCCCTGCGCAGCAGCACAGGGGACAAACCCTCTGGCAGAAGGGTTGGGGAGAGGGAACAAATAAAGGATTTATAGTGGGGATGGTTTGTTTGTTTGCAAACAGGATTGTGCTCACGAGGCAAACCAAACCACCAGAGCTGCTCTTAGGCTTTCCCCACTGTAAGCACTTTGCTGGTGGGTCCCGCAGGTGTCAGGGGCCGGCTAGGAACAAGGTGGCAGGGGTGGCCTGCTCCTGCGCACCTCCTTCCTCTGCACGTCCCAGGGCTGCGACGTCCCCAACCTGCAGGGAGAGGGGTGGGAGGTGGGAAACGGGGTGACGAGAACAAACTTCCTGCAGCGGAGCCGAGAGTGAGGGACGGTTCTTATCGCAAGAGAACAGCCCTGACGGGGGCAGCCAGAGGGGAGCCCATCCCACTTTCCCCAGCCTCCTGCCCTGCTCACCCTGCAGCTCGCCCGCAGCACAGGAGCCTCGCTGACTCCAGCATGCAGCCCTGCCAGCTTTGCCTGCAGATACCCACGCATCCCAGAAAGACAAGGGCCCATGGCTTGGCAGCACTGAGGGAAATGCCATCCAAGCCACATAAGAGGGAAAGGCAAGTTAGCACCAGGCTGCCTGGGAACGCCACTGCCTGTGGAGCGGCTCGCGCTGCTGCAGGTACTGTGTTGGAAAAGCTGAGCCATGCCCGCCAGGGAGCTCATTGGGCTGTGTGTGCTATGGCAAGCGGCTTCGCCTTCTGCCTGGGCTCCATCTGCCATGCACTGGCCAGGTTTCAGCTCACAGCAGCTTCTTAGGCAGGACCCCGCTCTCGTCCGAAAACCAGAGGGCAACACATGGGGCTGACCCTATCCAAATTTTGTCTCAACGCACTTCAGTCCTCGTTCTTGTCTCCAGTGTGAAGTGGGAGGAAATGGGAGAGTAAGCACGTGTCCCTTGGTCCCCCCTGCCTGAGGGGCAGATTACATGGGAGCTGGGAAGCGAATTGTGCTGGGCTGGAATTTCCCACTGAAGGCAGAGCAGTCCCTGTGCCACACAGTCCCGTGTTGCTAGTCTAGGGATGGACCCCCAAAACCCTCTTCAGCTCTAAAAGCCGAGCATGGTGCCACAGGTGGAGCATGTAGCAGCAACCTCAGTGTGAGTGTGGCAACACCTGGGCAAGGTGGTGGTGACGCTGCCTGCACATCACTGTTCCCCAAGCCTGAGGAGCAGTGGATTGTCCATAGGTCATCTCCTCTGAACCTTGCTGGCTGAAGATGGCTTTTGAATCCAAGGTCTGTAACATTTACTGAACTAATACCACTCGAGGGCAAATGCCGTGATATGTAATGTGACTCGGCTGCTGCCGTTGGGTCACAGAATCGTAGAATCATAGAATGGTTTAGGTTGGAATTGACCTTAAAGATCATCTAGTTCCAACCCCATTGCCATGGGCAAGGACACCTTCTACTAGACCAGATTGTTCAAAGCCTCATCCAACCTGACCTTGAACAGCTCCAGTGATTGCGCCTCCACAGCTTCCCTGGGCAGCCTGTTCCAGTGCCTCACTACCCTCATAGTAAAGAATTTCCTCCTGAGATCTAATCTAAATCTACCCTCTTCTAGTTTGAAGCCAAGGGGTCCCCCCTTGATGAACACCTTGTCTCTCCTATTGCCTTTTTTTTATTGTCCCCTTATTCCAACAGTTACTCTTGTCAGTGGTGACACAACTCATTTGGTCTCCCAGCAGATCCAGTGTAGGGCCACCTAGGGGCATTGCTTATCAGCCTGAGGTGGGGGTAGGCTAAAGCATCCTCCAGGAGCAGTGTCAGGAGAGGGCCGATCACACGAGTGCTGCTGCAGGGAGCACATGTGAGGAGAGCAGCATGAAGATCAAGAGGGTGAAGGCTGTGTTCTTGGAGACCAGGTGCCAGGGGATGAATTGGACCCTTTATGCCAACAGGAGGACTCACCAGTATGGAGAGAACAGCTTTGTTTCCCAGTCTTGCACAAACTTTCAGTGTGTCCTGTCCTTCATTCTTGAAGACCACATTGAGACTGCGGTGAAATTGAGTTGGTGTCTAGTGTCTCCCTCCCATCTCTGGCGTCTGTTTTACAAAGAGCTTCCCCTGGGAGAGGCCACTTCATTCCGACATCCTGTTCCTCACTAGCAATGGCTGGCAGAGCAAACTGAACTCCCAGCGGGGCGGGCAGGGCTTCACCTGCCCAGTGTCCTTCCCTTCCCAGAAAGCCAGGAGAGGGACTTCTCAGCACACTTCATCGTGCTGGACGGCAGCCAGGGACGTTAACAGGCACATCCACCCCCTGTCCATAAAATGCTCTGTGTTCAACATTGCCCCAGAGGGCAGAGATTCCTAGCTGGTTTTCATATAAAACTTCTCCAAAAGTCCATTACCTGTCAAAAACTACTTGATGCAGGGAGTAACATTTTGCTCTTGTGTGCATGCGAATGTACGTGTGGGTGTGTACAGTCCTTCTAGCACAGCCGTAGCTCACCATCCCTATATCTGACTTTCTATTTAAAAATGAGCAGCAATGCTTGCACTTCACGGGCAACCTGCAGATCAGCCTGGCCAAAAACCTCACCGATGAGACATGCAAACTTAAAATTTTTAAGGTTTGCCCTTGCTGTTTTTTGCAGAACTCTCCTACCCTCCTGCAAAGCCGTATTTGTTGCACAGCTTCTTGCAGCTTGTATAAATAGCTCCACTCGATGACAAGGGGTCGGGCGTGGGGAGGATCTCTCTGTGTTAGGGGCTCTGCAGGCAGCTACTGCCACGGCGCGGGGAGATGCTGCTTTACAGGCATTTACTGTGCAGCAAGAGGCACAAGCTGAGCCGGAAAAAAAACGCCTTTGATTTGTGTGGATGTTGGACACGGTGGTGTGTGCGTTCTGCTCTCTCCAGGGATGTGCCCTGCCTCACCCCCTTGCCATGCTCACCTGGCGAAGCTGACTTTCTCCTGGCTCTTGCGTCTCAGAGAGCGGGAATTCCTCTAGACAACAGTGGGAAAGCTGTGCCATGTTGCTATGAACAGATATGAAATAGCTTTCCCACCTGGCTTCTTATTAGGTGTTACAGTCCTATCTTTTTCCGTTGCTCTTATGATAGTCATTTTTTTGTATTTAATAATGTTGCATCTAAGACTTGACGAGGGAATGGGAAAGAAGCAGACTTGCAGTCTTGGACATTAATACTAACAACTTCAGAACCACACCTGGGTCAGACATTTGTAAGCATATGGAAGAGATTGAAGATTATCTACTTGCCTCTTTTATACTCTGTACTGGAGTGAATCATCTCCCCAAGCCAGGGAAGCTGTGTTGATCACCAGGCTCTTCTTGATCCCGCTACACTAAGCTAGAGAGCCAACTTGGAAAGGGAAACCTTTCTCATCCCCAGCTTTGGCTGTGCCGGGGCACTCGGCAGGGTTTCAGTGTGGAAGGTGTCACTGGCTTGCTTGCGTTTTTGGCTGTGAAAGTCGGAGTGATAGCTCTTCTTAGGGCCAGATTTTGTGCGTGGTCCTGTTAGGAGAGTTGTCAGCACCTAATCTGGGTGTTTGCTGTCATCCAAATAGTGTTGCCAGTGCATTGCATGTGCAGCCTGACACACTGTATATTAATCCAGGTTTTGGCTTGCTTGCTTGACCCAGGAAGGATTAAACCCCACCCCACATCTGCTGAGGCTCCCTTGGGATACTGCTTAATCATATTGATGCTCCTTAGCAAAGCTCAGAGGTCTTTCAGTCCACAGCTTCGCCGACACGGCTGTTCCCTAGGTGGCAGGGACTGCTCCTGCTGGTCCTGTATGCTTCCCATCCATCCGCCCGTCCATCCATCCCTCCCCAGCCCAGTGGTATCTGCAGACCGCATACGGTCGTTACAGGAATCTGGCAGCCAGCAGCTGATCACGTCTTAGCCAGGCTGAGTTATTCCCTGCCAGGCTCTGCTCCTGCCTTGCAGTAAGACGAACAGCTGTCCACGTTGCTCCTTTTAACCCAGAGTGGGGAGCAGGTTGGAACTGCAAAGCCTTTGAAAAATTATGGAACAAGGACAAATTTCCAGTCAAAGCCCTCCAAATACTGCTCTGAAGGAAAATTGCTCTTCATTTGCAGGTGAAATGGAAGAGTCAGTGCAAGGGCAGGAGTGGTGCAGAACAAAGATTTAAGCGATCAAGTAAAGGAAAGAATGACTGCTGCTGGGGCAAGGGGAGAGGGGCCTGGGTCCTCTTTAACCTGATTTAATCGAACAACTTCTGATGTTTTACAGTTGCAAGCAACCATCCGACCTAGAGCTGGGCAATTTGCAAGCCACAGAGTTATGAACTGTTGGTAAAATGGTCTTAAGAGGAAAATACATTTGCATTTATGAACTGAAAAACCTGAGCAATAGCTCTTGAGGTTTTAAAGCCACGTCCAGCTGCTATTGGGAGACGGGGTCTCTGCCCTTCTCACGGCCTTCCACTGGTCAGCAGTGCCTGGAGCAGTTCCTGCCCGAGCCCCCCTCGGGCAGCGGCTGCCTTGGCCACAGGGTGGCTCCTCGTAGGAGAAGAGCTGGGGCTGCAGGGCCCGGGCAAGGTGCATCCTTACCCTATGCAGGTGGGTCAGTGACCTGGGAAGGGAGGAGAAGCTGGGAACAGCCCTTAGCGATGGAGATGCTGACCCAGCCAGCGACGCTATGGGCTGACCAAGCTCTGATTTGAGCCAGCTGTCTGTGGTCCCCTGGGCCTGGGAAGAGAAATTTCCTCAAAGCTTCTGAGAAGAGGCACCAGTCTCAATCCAGTTACTTGAATCCATTATATTTGTACTAACTGGTTTGCTCTTAGAAGTGCCGATCAGTCCCAGCTGTGGCAGGGACTCCTCTTGTTGCCGTGCCATCTTCAAATGGGATGTGCCTGGGCTAATTGTTTCTGGATTTGGCTGAGTGGAGTTCCCTTTCTCTTCTGGGAAACTGGCTGGTTTTGTGCCCGTGCTATTTGCAGAGCGCTGACAAAACCTCCTGCCTTTGCAATACTGCCTGCCTGCTTAAGGTGCTGTTCCCTGGAGATGTACTTTTTCCCTTTCAAGGCTTTTGATGTATTTTCCCATGTTAGAAAATTCAAAAAGGCAGCATGTGAAGCTGGCTGGGGCCAGCAAGTGTTGCCGGGGGCGGCAGCTTTGATCCTTGGTGGGAGTTTTGCAATAAACTTGATCATGCATTTTTCATCATTTGCTCTGTGTGTGTGTGCATGTGTGTGTGTGCCTTGCAGGGGGTACAGGCACTAATCCTGAAGCTGCGCTCAGCACAGGGGTAAAACCCACTCGTAGTTCACCGCTGATGCAAATCCTTCGCATCCCCAGGGTAACTCCGCCTCGAGTTACCCTACAGGAAATTTGACCCTGCCATCTAAGAGCTAGGGAGCTGCTCCCATCTTTAATCTCTCTGACAGTGCCTAGTCAGGGCTTTCTGAAGAATTCTGTTAGTCTGTTTTTCCGTATAAGCATTAGTTTTCTTTATCTGAAGTTATGTACTGCTATCTGACCTATTTACTTGGAAGCCTACGAGGAGGGTTTGAGTTGGAAGGGAGCTGGGTTTGCGATCCAAGAATGAGCCTTTCCCTCTTAATTGTATTAGCATTCTTAATTGTGTGCACATTTCTAAACTATCATCCTTTTAAGACATGGGGCAGGACATCAAAAGGGTTACATCTGCTCAGAGATCAGCAGAGAAGCAAGAAATTAAATTGCCTGATACCTTAAAACCTATTATGTGAGCTGGTTTGCGCCCATTATATCAAAAGTGACATAGGAAAAATAAGTCTGGAATTAGACTTTTGAAGCTTATTAGCCTTCAAGATTTAATTAGCAGGAAGCAGGCTGTTTAATGGAGGTTTGAGGTTGCCCTGTTCCTGCCATCACTGTTGGGTGGGCAGGGGCTCTGCGTAGCCAGTGTGGTGGGAGCCTCACCGGACAGGAACTAGTGGGATGAGTGGGAGGAAGGGGTTAGGAAGTCCTGAATTCAGACTCTCTCCCCGCTGCAGATTTGCTTTAAGGGAGCCACATTGTCTCCCTGTGCATGGCTTAGCCTGTATTTTAACTCTCAGGCCAACTCCTGGTAGAGGATACCTGTGGCTGATGGATAACGCAGCAATTCTTTGCATTACCCGTCTTTCTGATTCAGACTTTCCAAAGTCCTACTGGTGACAGGGTAACATCATCAGGTCTGTGGTTTGGAAATACATGTTTTATGAACATGAAATACATGGACATACATGCATGCGACATCCCTGGTCCTGCCGGCTGCGTGTATATAATACTCCCGTATTTTCAGGTATTGCCAGTTTTGCCATGCCATGATCAAGCATATTGAGCCGAATACATTTCACCAACAGACCTTTGGGAGAGCAGATGCTTTTTGCAGTTACAGAGCCCTGCATATCCAGGGATATTGGCAAAAGAGGTTGTCAGGGCAAGGGAAATGAGTGTTGCCTGTAACAGAATTGCACACCTTTTGGTACCGCAGAGTGCTTCCCACCCACTGAACTCAACGTGCCTTGTGCATGCTTTGTGCACAGTGATGGATCACGTCTCACGGGGGTGACAACAGGGACTTCTCGGTCCCAGCTAGGGTGTTTCTTCACAGCCCTGTGCCACGCCATGTAGACCTCATCTTTCACATAGGTGTTGTCGCTTTTATTCTTGATCTGTATAAAGCCCGGCAGAGCGGGTCTCACGTCACGGACAGTGCCTGCACAGATGTTGCCACAGTGCAAGTAGGAATTAATCGTGCCTGGCCTCCATCACAGCAAGAAGCATCACCTCCGAGAGTGCCCGGAGGATGCTCTGTTCTGTGCCTACTCTATGCTGGGCGCAGCGGATGCAGCCGGCAGAGGGAGTGCGGACCATTGCTCACTGTCTGCTTGTCTCCTATTAAATGCAGTGCCCTGCAAACCGGCCTCTTTCTTCCCTTCTCTCAGCAGACCACTAAGTGGGAACAGAGCAACACGATAACGGATTGTTTATTATGGAAACATGCCACTTTTAGTAGATTTACAAGCAGCTTTGTGGAGCTCCTGATCGCTCTGTATTTTTGTTTTTAGTCCGTTACTCATCCTGATACATCGTTGGTATATGTCGGACCACGGCTGTAAAAGACGCTAGCGGGGACACGATGGGGCCAAAGCACAGGAGATAGAAAGCAGCTGTCAGGCGGCATTTCTTCCAGGGGTTTGAGGAGTACCAGCAGGCTGTGTCAGCCCGGCAGTGACTGTTTCTCAGTGACTGACTTTACAGTCAGACTATTTTGGAGTTCCTTCAAGGCCCCGTGTTTTAGCGGCTGCACAGATGGCTGCGTTGCATTTAGAGCAAAGTGAAATAACACTAGTTCCTCCCATCCTCTGCTGCCTCACCCAGAGAAATTAGCAGCCTCTTTTGGGAGCTACTAGTCAAAATCCCAGATCCGAACACCTCCGGACTTTCAGCAAAGTTTGAAACCAGGTCAGGAGCTGAATTTCAAGTCTACTTTTCCTGTGCCAAAACCCCCAGAGCTGAATACCTGGGAACTATGGAGGTGGGGTAACTCACGGACCAAATGCACTCTGAGCTTTTCATTGTCTACCTCTAATGCATCAGCTCTCCCAAAATACTATGTCTAGCATGGTTCATACCACAGTTGCTGCTGTAATCACCACTGAAACCTGGATAGGTTAGAAATCCATATGTGGACCTGCGTCTGGGTGAATTTGGCAGACAAAAAGCAGTCCCCCAAAAGGCAATTTCTTCCTATCAAATCGTCTGCCAACTTTAACAGTTTTGATTTACGCATTTTAAGGTTACTGAGCTCTTTGCTGACAGAGTTGAAGGCCACCTCCACTGGCACTGTTATTGAATGAGCCACCTCAGGAGCAAGACTGGCTTCCAGATCACAGCATAGCTGGGAGTTTATATCTTTTACATGTGAGATTTCTCTGCCTGTCTCGTTGGTCTCCTGCACTTCCTTAACTCAAACAAGTGCTTCCAATTGCAGAAAAGCGTATGTGACATACATCAGTCATGGTCAGGTTTTGTGCACTGTAGCTTTGAGTTGGGGCGCGGGGGGTACAAGTGTTGAAGTTGTACTTGCTCCTTTACCTGCTGCTGCAACCTAGGGCAGAGAAGAAATGTGCCATGTGGGTACGTAACCCTCCTGGTTTCTCTAATGAAACTTTGCTTTTGGGGTTGCGGTGTTTGTTTGTTTGTTTGTTTGAATTTCTTTATTTGCCCGTGAAATAGGAAATCAGTTAGGCCAGTTGGAAGTCTACGAGGGCTGTTTTGCATGGGGAAAACCAGAGCAGGTGAGCGGTTCTTGGAATTCCTTGGACAGTAGATGAGAGCATGGAGTAAGAGACCAGCAAGAGGGTAGTTGGTTTAGTTCGAAAAACTGGCTGACCAGAGCGTAAGCTGAGCGTAGCAGTCTGGAAAGTAGATCATCTTTCTGAAAGGCACAAAGAAGAAAAATAATGGCTCCAGATTCATCCCTTGTGTAATTCTTTTGAAGTTGGTGGCTTGCACCAGGATGATTTAACCCCATTAATTTTAATGGGTCACTGCAGTGTCCCAAGAGTTGCTTCTTGCTGTGCTCCATTCTGAGGCAGAGATAAAGCAGAGCCTCGGCGTCTGGGCTTGAACCCAAGCTTGGTGTCCCCATAGGGCTGGCTTGGGCCCATCCACATTGTGGCTGACTCCACTTGGAGAGGGAAGAGGATGCAGGAGATGATGATGTGTCTGAGCCCCTGTCCCGTGACAGCTGGGTGCTGCCAGAACTTTGTTGTGAGCCATAACCTGCCTGAAAAGCAATATCTAGTCTGACAACCAAGGATAGCTAGACTAAGAGTGCTCGCTGGAGTTAACACCGATCCTCATCCTACTTTGGGTCTGCTGATCTAAAACCGTTAACACACGGAGAGACAAGGAGGTGTGGAGCAATGCGTCAAAGAAAGGAGCCTGAAATCGAGCAGAAACTGGCACCAGATCAGCCCTGGTGGGACTCAGTGGGCAGAGAGCGAAGGTCAGTGCCCTCGACACACGACAGGGACGCAGGGGCTATGGCTGGGGACAGGGATAAAGCGCGTTTACCACCTGTCGGTCAAAGCATCCGGTCATGGCAGGAGTCAGCCACGCATAGTTAAAAAGCCCATGTTTCACAGCAGGGAAAATTTAATCTGCTGCCAGGAGGGGGGATGCGTGTTGGTCACCAGTTGTCAAACAGCTGAAAACGTGGCAGCAGACACAGCTGTAGTGCTCGGGCAGAAATAGCGATCGTGCCCCAACCTCGTCAGGCAGCAGCATGTCATGCGCCGTGTTCAGCCCCCGCTCCTCGGGGACCTCAGAGACTGTCTTGTACCTCAGCTCTCCATTTTCAGCGCGCCTCTCCTTGGGTGCCTTGCTCTGAGGGACATTTGTAGGAAAATAGGATTACTGTCGTATTTTGAGGGTCGCAAGGCTTTCACCTGACTCCCTGTCCTTCGTTTTGCAATCATTTGCAAGCTGTGCTGAAGTATTGACCAGACAACAGGAAACAAGCCACAAGAAGCAGACAGACCGTAATGAAATGAAGCGCTAAATCTTCATGGAAATGTTCTCAGTAATATGGGGGAGGGGGAAGCCCCGTTTGGTGAAGGTTGGGTGTAAAGTCAGCCCTAAGCAGCCTGCTTTTTTCAAGGCATCAGCTGCTCTTTAGCATCTTGCAGAAGGAAGGGAAGACGAGCATCACTGTGTCTCTGGGCGTTTATCTTGTGACAGACTTGACATGGCTGTGCAGTGGGTCCAGGGGGAGGGTGCAGACGTGGGCCCTGGTAGGGAAGGACGTAGCATGTGTTGCAATAAAAGTTGCTCAGTAAACTCAATGGCTTAACTTCTTGTGATCCCTCCATTTAATCTTCTCTCAATCACAAGTTGTATGGCAACTCTGTTAAATCACTTCATAGCTAAAGCAGATCAGAAAATCCATCGGGATTGGCAAACTGATCTGTATTGCTTTATAAAATAAAGATGCATCTGGCCTTGAGTTAGATCTTCTGCAAAAGCAGAAGGGAGGGGAGCTCGTCTCTGAATATCAAAAGTTGTTCTTGCAAGCGTGTGGGCCTTGGAAAGACCATGTCTGCTGGTACACAACATGTCACAGTGTAATATTTACATGCGAATGCGCCCTGTATGTGTGTCTCTCTTTTGGAGGGAGAAGTGTCAGATGTAGAGGGTGAAACTCAGTTTGCCCGTGCCCAAGATATGGTTGCAGTTCACCCCAAGGGCTGGAACAAGTGCTGCTGCCGCTCTGCAGCACTCAAGGAGGAATTTCAACCATGCCCATGCAAAGACAGATGGAAAAGTCCCAGCAAAACTTTGTTTCTCTGTCAGGTTATTTTAAGTAACTGCAGCAATTCCCTTCACATCACAGAGGGCTGCCTTCATGGCCCTTGCGCAGCCTCTTCAAGGGTAGCACAACCTGGCAGCATGAGGGAGTCCGAGTGCCACAGGATTCTCTGGGAAATTAAGCCTTTTCCATAGCAAATGAAGGGACTGAAAAGTGCAAGTGCTGCTGAAATCCTGCCTGCGTGTCCTGACCCATGAGCACCATCGCCAGCCCAAGTCTGCGCTGCAGTGTGTTAGTACAGCTCACTACCACACCTCTGAGCTCCTGCGATCCCATCCTCAGAGCATCCAACCTATGGACAATCCAGCGCTATTTCCCCAGATTGCATAGCTAATAATTTTAAGTAATGGGGAACTCTGAAAAAATTGCAAACTTTATTGAATGAAGGAGATGCTAAATATGCTGAGAAAAGTATTCGTTGCTCACGCGCTCTACTCAATGTTAAATGTGAACAGACTGCAGCAGGTGTGAAGGGATGTGATACAGGGTTGGAAACCCTGGAGCGAGGCAAGGGAAGGCCTGCGAGTAGAAGAGAAAAATGCAACATGATGATGAAATGCAAATATTTCTGTGTTTAAGAAGAGGATCGGGGGCCATCCAGCTGTCTGTTGGCCACTTTCAGCCAAAAGACAGCAGAAGGCAACGGATGATCTCACCCTGCTCCTCTTAAATCGACAAATGTCCTCCACAGTTGCTTAAATATCAGTTTTTCTAAGGTTATTCTTCGCCAGCTGTTTGGCAAAGCCTGATGTGGGCTGAACGTTTTCTTCTCTCGCTGCTTCCTCATAACACAGGAAACCGCTCGGGTGGTTCAGATGGCTGTGGATGGGAGGTAGGACAGCCCGGACGTATTTCAGAGGTTTGAAAGTGTGTCGGCAGAAAAACCCTCAGCATGAGGCCAGCTTTTGGGAGGATAGTGCTGATGTACGGCTTGCGGGGATCAAAGCCCAGGAGAAGCTCAAACACGGCTGTCTTTGAAACGCTGGATCCTGCAGATATAATGTGGTGGTTTTATCTGACCTGTGAACATCTCTGACAAGGCATCAGGTCGTTAGTCTTATGCTTGTTATTGTAACATTTGCTGGAATGAAACACTGGCATTTTTAAATCACATCTATCAAAGTATGTCATAAATTGTGAGCAGTTTCTTTTCCTTTGTTTGAGTATATCCCCATGCCAAATCATTCGGTGCTCATATCTTCTAAATTGGGCGTGACATTACCAGTGAAAAGCTATGACTGAGCATAAAATAATTATATTTTTAAAAAACAGAGCTGCAAAAACAATGTATATTTCCTAAAAAAATGAATAGAAAGTGACCCTTACCTTTTAAAACAGTTCTGCTTCCAGCCTCTGATAATAACTGTGTGTTTGACCCCTGAAGTGCTAAAAAGTCGGCTTTTTGTAAAGTGGAATTTAAAAGACTGTTGCTTAAAAGTAAGTGTGTGTGTGTGTGTAGTACACACACTGTGTGCAGTTACTCCCACCCACAACCTGATTTTCTTGCTTCTAAGAGCTGTGACACATTTTTAAGAGGAGCGGTGTATTTTTAAACTCACGCTATGGCATGAGATGAAGGTCAGCCCAACTGAGTCTGAGTCTTTGAGGGACTGAGAAATTAAACCCCAGCCTCCACTCTTCCTTTGCGACTTTAAGCCAGGAGCTCATTGCTCAGCTTTCTTCAGGTGAAATGCTGTGGCATCTTGTCCCTGCTTCTGAGGAGAGAGACCCACCCAAGTTTCCAGGTGCTCAGCTGTGAAGATAATATGGCCACAGTTGCATGAGCGAATGGACGCTCTGAGGTCTTTCAAGGAGAGTCTGTTCCCAACCTGAACTGCAGTTTTCCTCCTGTGATATTCCTGACTTCAAGCATTGAGCAAAAGTGCACCTGGAGATGTATTTGCAGCTCTCTTGTCATTGTCGCTGTTATTTTTTAAGTCCTCTTTGGGAGACAGACTTTCCTTGGAGCTGTTGGTGAGCCACGGCCCCGGGGCGTGCGCATGGTGGGACCCATCTCTGTGCATGTCCTCCTGCCGTGTGCTTCTGGAGGTCCGCTGCTTTCACGGCTTCCTCGCCTGCCTTTTGAAGACCCTCAAGGCAGGCGAAGGAGGCAGCAGGGACAGGGTATAATGTTTGCATTTTGGATTGTTTCTCTGCTGGTTGGAGCAGTTCTGGGGCCCATTGGGCATGAGGTGGCCTGCAGACTCTGGGGGAACAGGGGCAGAGAGATGGCCAAAAATCACGGATCTTCCTCTCCATCACCATCCCAGATTTGTTTTGGTACACGTAGGGCTCTAAGATTTCCACAGCATTGTTTAAAAAATGTTTCCTCTTGGGTAAAACCAGCGCACTTTCCCTTTTTTATGTCTTTACTGAGAAAAGGGTCTTGGTATTGTTATCACAGCAAATAAATGAAACAACTTACTCCCTACCACAAAACCTTGCATTCTTCAGCATCAAGCAAAGACACATAAATAACCAGCATAGGGGACGTGCCTGGCCTCTAATGTATGTGGAGTTCACTCTTCCAGACCCTTGGTTTCTTCTGGACAGTGATTTAGAAGGAAAAGCTTTTATCTAATCATGAGGTAGGTCTCTGCACAGCTCCCCAGACACCGCTAATGGATGGGATGCACAGCAGAGCTTGAAGGTTTTTTATTCTAGCTGAGTAAAACAGAGAGCTGGGTTTCTGGTGTTGCACACAGTATTGCTAGGTAGGTCGGAGTTGGGTTTTGTGCAGGGCCTGGGATGTTCATGTCATGATCAGAGCGATTTTGCATTACGGTGAGGTGTGGTTTATAAAGAGAGGAGGGAGGCAATCAGCTGCGGAGAGCACAACAGGTTGAGGCCAGAAGCAGCAGAGCGAGGATGGCCGGGTAGCTGGTGCTCGACAGTCAGCAGAGGCAAAGCAGAAGGGGCCCATTCCAGGAATTAGGTTCAGTCCCAGAGGATGACTGGTGAAGAAATCGTTAATAAGTAGGTTATTGGCAGCAGGACACTCTGTTTCGTACTCTGATTCATAATCCCTACTGCTGCATCTCGTGGCTGGTGTGCCCAGATCCTAGTTTTGGATCTCGCAGTATTTTACAGCAATGAGAGATTATTCAAAATAGCACTAAATTCAGATTTTGTAGTGGGAGCAAAGAGCAATGCAGATCTTTGCATTTCACATTTACAGTTGTTTTAATGGAGCATGGTTGTGGCATAGTACAATATCCAGTGTATCTGCTTGGCTGGACACCGCAGTGTGGATTTCAGGATACACAAACCTCCCCAGGACCTCAGGGATGCTCTTGTCATGCTGTGGTAGATGCAGCTCCATGGGAAGGAGCTTACTGCCAAGCACAGGACAGCATGCCCCTGATAGGAAGGGTGATGTTCCTGCTGAGAGTGTGGTTTCTTGTCATCCAGCTTCTGGAATTTCAGGTAACAAAGGGAGAAAATAATGTGCAAAAGCCGATTGCAGGGTGTGACATTTGCAGAACCTCGTTGATATTCTGAGCTTGTGAATTACTGAGCAAGTGAGGTCACCAGTCTAAAAGGAGGGGGTGTAATTCTTGACAATCGATGACATTTTCCCTTCGCCCACATCTGATATCTATACATCAGATACCGTGAACAGTTACAGCAGTAATAAGCTGCCAATGGCCGTTTAGCTTCAAAAACATAGAAATCCTTCATGTTGCAGGCCAGAAATACCCCCTGAGTCAGTGTTCATTTTGAAGGAACAAATAATTTCTCTTTTAGCCGAATTAAAAGGTTTTCTTCTATAACCAGCGGAATGGATGGAAATAATTAAATTCATTCATTATGCCTCTTCACTTTTATGAACCTAGAACATGGGAAAAGACATTGGAAATACCACACACGCACCCCCTTTGGAGATGTATGAGGTGAATTAAAAGTAAATGTCTGGATTGAGAATTGGACAGGAGTTACATAAAAGGAACAAGGAGAAATGTACTGTTTTCTGCATGAGCAGGTCTGAACATCCAAATTTGTATCTCCACTGGACTGCAAGATTTTTGGTCTGTTCAGACATTGCACTGTTTCATGGTGGTTGGTGATGCTTCTGTGCTCAACGTGCCTTGATGCCTTTTATGTTCTTCATACATTTTGAATGCATATAAAAAGATTATATTTTTCTTATATTTTCCAGAGGTATTTAATATTTAATATTGGTGACCTTAAAAACTCAGTTGACATGATTTGGGGTGGGTTTGGGCAAGTACATAGGCATATATATTGGAGATGAACATGATTTTCTGATTTGCCCTTTTAATTGAGTAAGGTTCAAGGAAGTATTAGCATGGATCCATACATGTACTAGTGAAAATATCTTCTGTCTCTGCAAAGTTAGCTTGAAGTTCAGTATTATAATCTATAAGTATGTGATCAAATACCAACCAAATTTACTAGAAGTTTTGATGGATCTGTAAAACTCAGGGTATATCTGTCCACCTCTAGTCTCAGGAGTCTGAAATAGCTCTGCTATTTTCTTTGCTTCCTTCCCAGAATGAACTGAGTACTAAGACTGAAAAAAACTCTTAGAGCATCTTGAAATATTGGGCTTTTTTTAAAATTTATAATGTCATACCAATAGTACAAAAAATAGCATCACCATTCACTGACGGGGTGCTCAATACATCATTGTTCAGTGGGTCTGATACTTCCAAGGCTGGAGTACACAGGAAAGGTTCATGATGCTTCTTTGCAAATGCCACATAATTTAGCTCTCTAACCTCTCGGGGAGGAGTGGGACCTGTTATCAGAGTTGGGTATTTGAAAGGAGTTACGGTCATTACCTTGGAAAGTAAACCTAGTGTTTGAAAGGTTTTATCTTTGGAAAGTTGTCTCTATTTTTCTGGCTTAATTGGTGCCTGTCAATGATAACTTGAAGTCATTTAATGAATCCTAACAGTTATATTGGGCAAGACAAGCCCAAGACGTCTTTTTTCTTTTATGTTTTAGTGTTAGAATCAGAGAGGATGTTTTAAGACTGCCTGATGCTGATATGAAATCAGGGGAGACAAGTCTGCTTTTAGTAGTTGCCAATCCAGCAAAATTTACTAGATGCATTTACCAGATATGTTTTGGAGTTTTACAGTTTCTGAAAAAGCTGTGTTCAAAGGGCAGTGATTAGAAAAGTTTCCTAGAGTTCGTGAACTCACAGTAGATCAACTCACAGTAGATCTTACATGCCATGATTTATGTCTCCGACTAGTAAATTAAAGAACCCAATGACTTGAAAGATCTTTCCATGTGCTGCTTTGTAGAAACAGGCAGAAAACAATTTCAAGGTATATAAAATTGTTGTCTTATAGAGAAATACATTACTTTTTAGTATGCTGGAAAGACATTTGATGTTGCAAGGCAGTTAACTGAGAACATGCTGCTGAGGCAGATTTGGGAAGCGGCCATGGTTTAATCTTGCTGTTCTAACTGATGGAAATGTAATGAGGAAAGGAAAGACTAGAGTCACCAGATGAAGAAGTCGGAGTTCATACTGTGGGCTTGATCTTGTCTTCCCACGTGCATCGTAAGTTTTTGCCTCTCCTGGAGAAAATATTTACCATTCTTAGGGCCATATGTACAACAGATGATTTTAAAAAGTCAGGAGAGAGATCTACCACTAAAAGGGGATGTAAAACTAGCTAGGGCAATAGGGTACTTAGCAGTGCAAAGTACGTACAGATGCAATAGCCATCTGCTGTCTACGCACACTGCTGTCTTAATCTTTCAGGTCCTACTGCCCTTGGACTTGTAGCAGGAGCAACAAGACAGAGATGTCCAAGCAGCATGTTGCTAAAACGCCAGATGAGTACATGGAAGTGCTGGACACCATAAGAACAGCACCAGAAAAGAATGCAAAATTGTATAATACCCAGCGTCTGGCATGCTCTCCTTTATACTGGGATCTCAGAGGTCTACCAGGGCCTGGGCTGTGTCTGGCAATGCCTGTAACTCACTTCTTACTTTGCTAATTTAGAGCCTTTAAAATGTCAAAAATGCCAGTGTCAGCCTGGGAATTCCCTGTGCAAACCTCCAGCACGTGGGCTGGTGCCAGCGCTTGCACCACTCACTGGGACGGGCTGCAGGGAATCCCAGGGAGCAATACCAAGACCCAGTGCCCACCATGGGGTGGTTTTGGGGTTGGTATGGGTCAAAGGAGATCACTTGGTGGGAGGCAGTGAGTGGGTATCCTCGCAGCTTGGGCAGTCAAAAGGAGAAGGGTGGGCAGGAGGATCTTCTGCTTTGCCTTCCCAGTGGGCTCCCTCCAGGGAGCCGTACCCCTGGGGCTCCCCAGGGCTCCATGACACCAGCCCCTGCTTCATCATGGAGAACCGTGCTTACAGGTTCTGTGTGTGACTGACAATGGTATGTGGGTTGAGGGGGATTGATTGTGCCAAGGGCTTTCCCACAAGGAGGAGGGGAGAACGTGAGGAAGGCAGCCCAGACCACTATCGTTTGGGTCGCTGCTCCTTTCTCAGGTCCTTCTGTGGAGCGATGAGAAATGGGAGAAAAAAATAGTTGGGTCTTTGTTGTTTTTCTATTACTTGTCATGCAAAGAAGGGGTAACGGGGTGATCTAATAGCAACCTACAGCTTCTTGAAGGGGAGTTACAAGGATGTTGGAGTCAAACTCTTGTTAGTGGCAAACAATGCAAACAGGAGCAATGGCCACAAACTGGTGTGAAAGATTCAAGCTGGACCACAGAAGAAACTTCACAGAAGATAGTTCCTTATTTCCTTAGTATTTACTGTCGTTATTCTCTCTGGCAAATTGAAATATGGAAGAAGAGTCAATATACTGTGTTTCTTTGCTTAGCAACACCATCAGCAAAGCAGCAGCAGTGGTTGTAGCACTTACCACCGCTGGCAATACGCCTCCTGGCCATAGGCACTTCGCAGTGGCTCCTGTCCTTCTTCTACTGGCATCTGTCCCCTGGTGTGAAGAGACCTGCTCTAACCTATGCCTGAGCATAGTTGGATGCCACTGGCAGGTCAGGTCAGGCCATCAAAACTTTTGGGTTGCTTTTGCACCCCTGGCTTACTGCGTGAGCTTGCTTAGTCACCATTTCTACATCCCTCATCTCTAAACTTGTGATGAGGTGACTCACTCCTATTGAATGCATGCTCGATTTTATTAGATAGTCATCAACATGTTTCATATGCTCTCTATTAAAAAATTGCATGTTTCTTTCCTTGATTATCTTCTGGAAACAGCTTAGGTAAACAGCTTAGACAGAGGAAGCTCAGGACCCTTTACCAAAGAAAATATTGTATAGGTTGTCTCTTGTCAAGTACTGGATGCGGCGTATGGGAGAATTGGGAATGATGAAGTATTTACTCAAATTGCTAGTTTCCGCTGCATTGAAGTCAGAGACACTAAAGGCACTGCAGCATTTATAACTGATTTCCTGAACAGTGTAGCAAACTGAGATGAGAGCCTTTTTCTTGTAACTCACATGTGCAACAGAAATCACTTAGCTAACATAAATCAGGGTTAAATTGCTTTTAAAGGCTCACAAAACATTTCTGAAAGAGACAGGATGAGGAAACCATTTTGCCACAGCAGAGTGTGTTCCCATGATGAGTCCTATTAAAGCTTGATCAAAGAATCGTATTGGCTTTTCATTAGAGCCTGGTTATGTATAGTTGAAATTCAGCAGTGGTTTCAACAGAATAGGCACAGAAATATGCACAGGAGGTAAATTTAAGCAAGAATCTAGACCATCAAAGTCTGTGATTAAGGACAATTTAATGTGCTGAGTAATGCAGTGTGATTTGGATGTAATTTATCCTAATCCAGTCTGATCTTTTACAGGAGAATATATTGTAAGGCCACAATTAGGTGAGACCAGGGCCCCATCTGGCCTCCTGTCTCCAACAGTGGCTTATAGCCAAGACAAGAAACAAAGCAAATACTGAGTGAGCTTCCCTCGTGTATCCTCTCTGCTTCTGGCATTCGGCAGTTATGGGACTTTTTGGGTCAAAGCATCCAGAGCATGACAATAGCCACCATTTATCCTTGCTTCATGAATTTATCTCATCGCTTTTTGAACCCGTGCCTAGTTTTGGTGATTACAATGTCTAATACCAGTGAGTACCATGATTCAGCTGCGTTGCATGCAGAAGCTCTTCTTTTAGTCTGATTTAAACTGCTGTGCTCCAACTATTCTTCCTGGTGCAGTAATTCAGTGGCAAAAGCCTTTTTGGACAAGCTATATCTGGACCTGGGGCTGAGACTTGGAAATCAGCAACTTGTAACTTGCAGGTTTTCTCCTCTTCCTTCTCTCTCTCCTTTTCCAAGGACTCTCTGGGATGAGAGTTTTGGGGGTGACACAGTTGGTCTCCATGCACACTCCAGCAAAATTGTGGTATCCTGCTTCCTGTGAGCAGGCACAACTTGGCAGGCAGTGGGCGATGTCTCCTTTTGGGGTGGTTATCCGTAGGGGGACAGTGCTACCATGGGCTGGAGGAGTCAGTGGCTGTGCACCATACACATAGCTCCAAGCAAAGTTAGTCCAAAAGCGCAGAAGGAAGGTGTCCCTGGAGGGGGACAGCAAAGGGACTCTGCCTTTTCTTATAATCACCGTTCGGGCTGCAATTTAGAAACCCAGATGGATGATGTGGTTGCCAGTCAGAGGTTGGACCTAAATCTCCTATGGAAACTAGAATTTGAGGGGCCCACCCTCAAATCAGGAAAGGCTCAAAAAAAAAAGAAGTAAAGATTCAAAGCTTGTGCTGCCTTCTTAAGCTCTTAATCAGATTCGTATGGTGTATATGCAAACTCATTAGCCCAGCTAGTTTATAAGGTACATTTGAATTTATGATTCCGATATTCAGTACTTAATTTGTAACTGTGATTAGATGCATCTTTTAAACATATATTGTGTCTGTAGATGTGTGTAATAAAATCCAAAAGTGAAGAGCACAACTGGAAAAGCTGCACATGAGAATGATTAATTTTTATTACCTTGTTTTTATCACTCAGCATTTATGCTATAAAGGTTCTAATAAAGTGACACATGCTTGGTCATTGTAAGACAGGCATAAATTTGGCCTCCCCGTGAGGGACAAGCAAGGTCAGTTTAGAGGAGGTGAAGAGCACCTCCACCCAGAGTTCTTGCTAAGGTAAATACATTTTTCTGTCCTGTGGAGAAATTTGCCATCTGAAGGAATAAACAAGGTAAAACAAAACCAGATGAGGATGTGACTCTTAGGCAAGATCTTGTTTTTATACTTCTTTCCAGGAAAAAGCTTGCTATAAACACTCATGTTGTCTTTTTCAAGGCCGCTGAAGCCTTGGAGTAGAGGATCACATGGCGTTAGCTCATTGCCCCAATGTCCTGCAGCTTCCAGGTTGTGCTGAGCCATCTCTCCCTGGTGCCGGAGAGGCCGGGCTTTGCTGTCAGATCACCCTGCCCTGTATCTCACAGCCTAGTGAAATGCTGAATGTGCGATTCCAAAGCCCTATCTTCCTCCAAGAGGATAATGCAATCATAAAAAAATGTAATTGTGAAAAATTCAAAAGGCTAATTCTTCATTTCTTCAGCCTGAGCCAAATACTGAAGTTGCACTCTGGAGCCAAGAGATCTTCACCACTGAGGAATCTTGGGACAGAAATTTGTGACATTTCCAATCATTTAGGGAAGGGACAGGATGACTTGAACCCATCTCTTGTCCTTCTATACCCTTTCTACGCAAAAAAAGAAATGGAGACAGCTACCCCCAAACACTGTGGGTCTGCATGAGGCTGAGATGATCCATGGGGATGTTGTTTATCTTGGAGTTGTCTGCATCCCCTGCACCTTGGACCTGGTGGCGGAGCTCAAGTTGTGCTGTGAGGGGCTAATCTCCACGATCCTCTGAGGGCAGAGCAGAGGACACTGGTTTTCCTTGTCCTGCACCTCCCCTTCATGATACAAATCCATGGAGTCAGGGGCAAGGAGCATTGCTGGAGAGGAGGCAGTGTCCATCTCCCTCCAACCCTGGCTTTTCTGTGCAATCTAAGGTTACTGGTATAGCGAAGAACTCTTCTGCACTTACAGATGAGTTTCCAGTGTTGTGCTTGGAGTTTCTCAGGGAGAACTTGCGTTGACTTTTACTTTGTTGGGTTCAAGGGCACTGTCAGAAGTAAGCATTAGATCAGGACCTCCAGCTGAGTACTGGTGAGCCAAACTGGGCCACCATTGTTATATGATGCAGAGAAAATTACTGCAGCCTAACCAGAAGTATGTAGTACATAAATCTGTGCTGTGCGCTCTATGCCAGCATTACAGCCACGCTGTGAAGGCAACAGAAAGGTGGCAGGAAGGAAGGCAAAATTCTCTTTTGTGTTGTCTCCTTTCTCTTAAGGATCTGGTTGCACAACAGTGGCTCACCCTTCTTAGCAGGAAGCGGGGAGTGCTTCCGGCCAGCAAGAAATGCCTGGATTTGAAGTCAGGTCACCAGATTTTCTTCTTGCCTCTCAAGTCCCTTTTGCTCGCAGCAAGGAATTCTGGAGCCTCGGGACCGCCACAATGGGGCCCTTTCTGACAGGGCTGGAAAGTTCGACCTCTGCTCAGAAAGGACAGATTCATGTTCGAGAGGGTTCCACAATGCAACGATTTATATCAGGAAATGAGCAGAATATTTTCTAAAAAAAAAAAAAAGAAGAAGAAGAAGGAAAACAGCCTTCATCTGTTTATTTGGCTCAGGGAAGAAATCAGCTGTGCTTTTATGATTTCTGAGGATGGAGTGCTGGAGGGGGAAAATGTATAGATGTATGCATCCATGTGTTTGACTTTGTGTTTCTGATGCATAACATACAGAGTTAATTTTGCTTAAATTACGTGTCATATGGGTCTCAGAGCTCAGCGGGAATGGACATACCTTCATGCACATGGTTAAACTTTTGCACTTTGAGTACCATTAATGCGAATTTTAACCCTGCACTCTCCATATAGCTCCTGTGTGTTTGTATAGTATTAATGTGTTCAGGTGCTCCTCCAGCCATAGGCCTTGGTGACAGCCAGGCACCTAGTGACAGTCCTCTGTCATGCTTGCTTTTGTGCCTTGTGTCAAATAGAAAATGTCAGTCTGGCTGTTGAGGAAAATAAGTTAGGAGAGTTTCAAGGTGCAAGTATATTGTCAAGGCTCAGGTTTCTGCACGTATAAAGAGCGGTAGCGGAGTATTTTTGTATTGGTTTACTTTGAAAACACTGTCATGGAATCTGATAGTGGCACTAAGAAAAATAGTTTGTGAAAAAGCTGTCTTCGTTACTGACTGCAAACTGTATGAGTGTTGGGAAGGAGAGAGTGGACTTTCTTGTTAAAACATTTCTGTGCTTTTAATCTGTCTGGCAAATCATTGGCGATTAAATGATAATCCAAGTTGTTTGTTTGAAATGTCATACATCTCCACCGCAGCCTGCCCACGCCACTGGAGACTTTTAGGAATTAAGGAGCATGGGAACATAAATGCCTACAATGTATTTAAACATGAATTAGCAAAAGCCAACAAATATGAAACAATTTTAATTTACGTATTAAAATACTCTAGAGGATATAGATTAACCTCCATTACTCAGGGTTTGTCACTGTCTCATCTCCTTTGGACAGCAAACGCTGAGAAACAGACAGAAAGCTGATTTACTCTCCCTTTAGCTTCTGTCTTGTCTGATGAAATGTCTGCTGTGCAGCTCCCCCGGCCGTGCTCCTCCGTGGGTCTGACAGCTCCTCATGCTTTGCAGGCGCTGTTTTCCCTCACGGTTGAAAGTCGGAGTCGGCTGAAATCTGTGCTAAATGAGTTGAAGCCGAGCCTTGCTTTACTGATAGGCAGAGGCGCTGGGCTAAAAGGTGACATATCTGAGAAAGGAGGAACCCCACAGAGTGAGCTTGCTGGGCCTGCTGTCCCATGGCAAAGCGGAGAAGATATTAAAAGGGCCCTTACATCACGGGTACCACAGGGATGAGGTCCCCTGACTGACTATGTCACCTCCGAGGGAGAGCTGTGCAGGAGCCGAGTTGCAGCCTTGCAGCCCCTCCGTTGATGCAGTGTTGCTCCTCGAACTCTCCCGGTTCCTGCAGGAGTCATCTGCTGACTCGCTGGATCTCTGTGGAGGATGCAGCAGAAACCCTCTGGGCCAGACACAAATCAAACTGAATTAGAAGTATGGCTAAAGAGATAGGCACGATCCATCGCAGATGCACCTCGTCACCTCTGGTCTTCTCCACTTGGACCATTTCTTAGGCTCTATTGAACAAAAGTCAGGATACTCCTCATTTGTTATAGATGAAAACACACGCACGCACACATCCGTTATTAATTCTCACTCGGTACAGCAGCAAGTCAGTCCCTAAAGAAGGGATGTGCCATAAAACTTTTCCATAACATTGTTAATATAACCTTTGTAATTAGATTGCAAGTGACATAAATTCAATGACATAAGATATTTTTATCTTCTATAAATTTCCAGAATGACTGTGGGTAGCTTAATGGGATAGCAGGGCAATCGGCTCTGTAGCAGTGCTCGAGGTCTTCCTTTCACATTCATTGCTAGAAGTCAAATGAGTAATGTTATCCTGGCATAATGCTGATCAGAAAGGAGATCTAGCCTCCCTCTCCTTTGTCATTAAATAAGAGTGGGTCCAGCTTGTGCGACGTGCTTGGCACCAGCAATGTTTTAATATTGTTAGCCACAGGAAATACTTTCCTTGCCAGTAATGAGGTTCAGTGTCAGCTAAAGGTGGTGACCCACAGGAAGACTTTAGACAAAATTGCTATATTCTAATACAAAAAAGGCTTGAAATACACTATTTTTGTGAAAGGCGATTGTTCAGTATGGAGTGATCCTGGCTAATGAAGAAGGGACTTGCCGCAGCTATTTTTAGTTCTACCCGCTGGTTTCACTGCTATTCTTGTAGCTATGGCTGGAAGGGAAATTAGGATGGTGGTGTCTGTTCTCCTACAGAAATGGAAGAAGAATGGAAATATGTGTGTGTATATAATGATAAAAAGATAAAAAGGGCAAGAGCTGAAGAGAAAGTGAGCTTCCCTGTGTAGCTGCAGATGTGACATTCATTGTAGCTTTTTTTGGAAGGGTTTTTCTTCTGCAAGGCCAGGTTCCTTGTCTGATTTAAGGGCTAGCAGTGTGCCAGGTGCAGTCTATATTGCAGGAGAAGATCAGAGTTTCTGCTTGGAAGTTGTTACAATTAAGAGAAACAATTAAAAATTTTCCTTTATTATCTTGGAGACATAATCCAATAAATACTTCAGTCTCACACTAATGTTCCGCTGAAAATAGTGAGGCTAAGAAGTATTTCTGTTATAGATTGCCACTTGGGAGAGGGGAAAGATATCAGTGAATCACATGCAGAATAATAGGACATAAAAAATGAATATGGAGTCAGGCAGGGCTATTGCAAAGCAGCAGCACAGGCTTTCCTCGTTAGCAGAAAAGAGAAGAGTATGTATACAAAGAGCACTTTACCCAGCCAGAGGGATTATTTGCTATACCTTGCTTGCTTTCTATTTCACAGGGATTTTTTTCCCCATCCTTGCTGGGAGGAACCAGTTTTGGCTTTCAGAGTTTCACTGGGGAGATGAGGATTTTATTTCAAGCTCCATTTTATTTGATACTGCTTTTTCCTGATTTTATGAATGAAATGTGGGTGTACTAAAAAGCGACCCATGACACATGGGGTACATGGACTTCAGGAACTCCAAAATCAGAACGCAATAAGACTTGGCTTTAAAGTTACAGAAAGAATAAACAAAAAGATTAAAACCCGCTCAATAGACTGATGGATGGCTTTTTTGTTTTGAGTGAGCCTCATGAGTTGAGGGGTGGTGGTGATTCAAATAAATATTTTGTAATGATCATTTAATTTCTTCTGGAAGGATGATCTTATGCTTAAGATTGGAAACTAAGACCAGAAGTTGTAGGTTCAGTTGCCTTCTATAGCTCCACTTCAGTGAAGTGTGTGTAATATATCATTCTCCCATCATCTGTTTTTCTTTATAAATTTGGGGCAGTAGCCATTTATTTTTGCAAAGCACTTGATCAAGTGAGGTTCCCACCTTCATTTTGCTCTTCATTTGGATTTTGAGAAGGACGTTTAAGAATAAAATGCTGTGGTACCCAGGACCCAGGAGGACATCCTGGGTGCAGTATGGGAAGAGTGTGAGATGAGGATGCAAGAGAAGACCCAGCAGGGAGGACCAGCATATGCTGGCCAAGCATGGGGCAGCAAGTGGGAAAGATGTCTTGGCTTCCCTTCATGCTGGTGTTCCCCACAGCAGCCTGGTTGGAGGCAGAGGCATAACGCAGTTAGAAGCCTGGTATACTGAGAGGAGAGTGAAGCAGAGTTGCGTTTTCGAGAGTTAGGGTACACTGAATCCTCTGGTGGTGCCAGTTACTGTGCCTGATCTCAAAGGGATATCACTAAGAGCTACTTGCTGCTTCATCCTCTTGTAGCTGACTCTGAATCGCTCAGCAGTGATAGTAAGGGGCTTTTCCCCCTCTCCAAACCAATCTAAATGTTTGGTTTCACCATGCACAAGCCATGAGAAAAGCAGTGATGGGGTTCACTGGACCAGAGCTCCTGGCCCACATGAACAGTTACTGCCTCTGTTGGCACCATGTTTGCCGTTGACCAGAAATGTGGCTTGCCACATCTCACTGAGTACAGCGCTCTGTGCTTGCATTAGTGGTGTGATGTGGAACATGTCTGCCCACTGCAGGGCTTGTGTAAGGAAACTTAAGGGCAAGTACACTTCCATAAATGATGGGCTTTTGCTGTGGAAGAAATGCCAGCCAGATGAGGAACTGAACAGGGGGACGGGAAAGGGAGTGAAAATGTTCTTTATAAAGTAGTATCTCTTGTCATCCCATGATCTGTGTGCAGAAAGCAAAAACAGTTTCAAAATTTTGGGTTTTTTTAATCTCTGCCTTCTTTAAATTGCATGGATGAGTCATGCTTTAGAGTTAAAAGAACAAGCCTCATTTAAAAACTTACTGCAGTCACTCTACACAAGCCTGAAAACCAGCTAGAGATCAGTCTGAAAGATGCAGGAGAGCATCCACAATGGAGGTTTGAATTCTGAGCCTTTTGTGGTGTTTGCTGCCATTACACAGCAAGAGCACAGCCGAATCACCTTCCACTGTACTTTCCAAACTTGGGTGCCAACTTTGGCCTGATCTGGTGAGCAAAGACATTCAGCAACATCTGCATCCATTTTTGGTTGCTTATTAACCATATCAGTCCTTCAATACCCCATTTCTGATTGTGTAAATTGGGTGATTTTTTTTAAAGTGGCAAAAAAAAGAGGTTTTCTTTTGCACTTCTGCCAGGCTGAAGGCTCTTTCGCCTCTGTCCAGTGCTGCTTGCCTTCACCCTGCTGTGCATGCTCTGTTCACCTGTGACCTCTCTTAGGATGTTGGTGCGGTGCCCTAGGCATGGCTGGCTGGCAGGAGATTGCCCTGGAAATGTATGCTGGGGGCCTTCTGGCAAAGACTGGAAGGATGGTTGTGTTTATCTTCTAGGGATTGTGCCCAGCTACACCGTCCTCCCAGGGTCCTCATGGGTACTAACATTTGAAAGAGCTGGGTGCAACCTTTTTGTGTGACACAGAGAGAGGTGGGGACACAATGTGCTGCAGAGGGAAATCCCAGCAGAACCCAGCTCAAAGCTGTAGGGCTGAGAAGGTCCAGGAGCTTTTCTGCTAAAAGCAAAGGGTGAAAAGGGCTGAAGTGGTCATCAAGCATGTGCCCGATGGAGATACTAGGTTAGAGCAAATTACATGTGTGGATCTCAGCAGGGTTTCACCTCTTTGCCATTTAGCGCTGTAAGAAGAAAGGCAGTTCGGGGCAGGACCAAACACAGACTTTCACACGCCAAGAGCACTGTATTGACAGCAACCGCAAAGCTCCAGGCTGGCATGGGAGTGGAGCCAGGGCAGAGCACTACATTTCAGGGATCGTGCCTTCCGTGGCTCATTCTGAGGGTTCTCTGTTTTGGGCCCCATATAGCAGGCATTATTTTGCATATGATATCACTTCTGTAGAAGAAGCAGCCTATTCATGAGCAGTAGCATCTTCACATCAAATACAACTGCAGACATGGCTGACAAAACAACCATTTAATTGAAATACAAATGACACTGGAAAATTCAAAGAGGGTGCAGAAAACTCCCAAGTAGTTATTACTCACTGAAAGCAAATCCTAGACACGTAAGGCATGGGATGCACACAAAGTGCTGTGAGAAACAGAAGTTATTGGTAGACATACCTCTGCCCTCATGACATGTGTCGTTTCTTCAGATGATCTCCCAAACTCTCTTGGAATTAAATACGTAGTTTGGGACAATCCTTCTCTGATTCCTCCGGAGTACACAGCATGCTACAAGGGACAAAACCCCCACTCCTGACAGTCTGACGCCCAAAAATTTAGTCGCTGCTGCCTGCCCCTCCAGTGGGATTCCTGCAAACACAGCCTGCCTCTGCAGTGGGTTCATCGGGTGATTTTCCCAACATCAAGGCTGCCGGGTGCAGCGTGTGACCGTGCCGTGGGCACTGTGCCCGTACAGCAATGCTGGCTCTGCCCGATCTGTCATTGCCGGGGCTCCTGCCTGTGCAGACCATTTCCGAGCTGGGTCTGAGAGGCTCCGGAGAGCACCAGGAGGAACCACAGCCATAGCGAAGTATTTCTGTCCTCAGTTCTGCTTATCCTGAATCAGTTCTCACAGCTCCCTTCTGTAATTTCTTCCTGCTTCTGTTGCAGCTGTCTGAGCTTTCAGCTGTTCTGCTATGAGCAAAGGTGCCAGCACCCTTTAAATCACTATAGAAAAGTAAGGGTGCGATCCCCATCCTGGAAGAAAGAAGAAAGTTTGGGGTTTGGTTTTTTTTCCCCTTGCAGAAGACAAGTGCTCGTCAGAGATTACTAGGAGGGGTCTGGAGATTATTCACAAATTAATTAGCCTCTGAAAGGAGAGGACAGCAAGCAATGCCAGATAAACCTGCAGCAGCCACACCCCTGCAGCAAACAGTTAATATTCCCATTCCTCTCCAGAGGAACATCAGGGGTTAATTCAGTAGCTGTGCATTTAATAGCTCAATTTAAAGGGGAAAAAATGACACCCTTCTCCCCTGCCTTGCTGGTTGTGGATGGTTTGCTCTGTCTCGTTGATCACATGCTCCCCGAGCCCCTGGTGCTGCAGAAGCCCCAGCTGCTGCTGCTGATGAGCCGGTGCTGCTCAGGACCCGTCCCGGCCCCTGCCTGTCAATGCCTTGCAGTCCTGAGCTCCTCTTTAAAGGAGGGAGCACACAGGATGAGCCCTTGAGCATATGGGTGGAAATTTGGGAAGCACCCATTCTGTCACCACCGTTTCCAGCTCTAACCATGTCTATTTGTTGTTGTCTTTTTTTCAGGGACTATGGATCTTCAAAGAGAAAACCAGGTAAGATACCAGGATTTCCATGTACTGCATGATTACGGAGAGAACCTTCCCCCC
>VYXH01010645.1:833411-861333 GCA_013397275.1 Burhinus bistriatus | reverse complement strand
CCCCCTTTTTTTTTTAAACCTTCCCGTTACCTTGTGTTGCATGAAATTGTGTAGCAGTTTAACTTTGTATTGCTGAAGCCTGCAAGAGACAAGCATCAGTCTCTTTCCTTTGCACTGGAGAGAAGAAACCCACCTTATATAGTATTGCAGTTAAAGCGACTGCTCTCCTCTGACTGTATTTATACAGCTCTTCTCCAGTCTGAGAGGATAATTGTATTAAATTTATCTCTCTTTCTTTTTTTTTTTTTCCTTAAGTCAATCTTTACCTGAGGAAACAGTCAAAATGTAGCCTGAGAGTTGGGGTTCTTCTCCAGTGGGAAAGCGAATGCTTTTCTGTTCTGGTTGGAATATTTTTTTTTTTTTTTTTGCCTTTCCAAAAGGTTCTGGTGAGGCTTCTGATGCAAAATGTTCTCAGTGCCTGTGTCTGGGTTTGGGCTGCCTTAAAGGCTCTAGCTCAGTGTTTTGTTTTTAAAATCCTGGATTCAAATGTCCTATAAAACCCTGATTTGAAACTATATAAATCCAGTTTTTCCCCTCCCCTTGTAGCTCTTAGTGATTTTTACAGATGTGTTTTCAATAGGGATGTGTAATTATGGGCCTCTGGGTTTGGCTGCTCTGAGCTGGATGTGTCAGGGCTTTCTATTTTTTTCTTTTTTTCTCTTTTTATTTTTTTTTTTCCCAAGCAGTACTGAGCACCTGCAACTCTCATTGACTTTGTTTGGAGTCTTGGGTGCTCCAAATTGCGTTCAGGGCATCCAAAGAGAGTCCTTTCAAACCAATAGCAACTCCTGGAAAACTCTGGCCTGTGTGCAGGGGAGGGGAGGATTTTTTCTTCTTGCTTTTTAAGATGATAAAGAAATACTGCGATGGCTTAGTCCCTGGGAAAGAAGGGAAAATGAATGTAACATACTGGACTCCAGTGAATGTCACTGTCTAGATTGATTTATTCGTTAATTATGAGAGCTTTTATGCTGCAATCCTGTAATAAGCTAAGTGGTGCACTAAAACGGAGCTGTTGCTTGACCCTGCCGTCCTGTGCATTAATGGCTGTTGCCTTTGCGTGCCAATACTTGTGATACTCTTTCCCTGAGTTTCCCTGAGGTGGGTGGTGGTAATGAAGACCCAAGCATGGTACACAGTGCTAGCCTGACAGGATAAAAATAAGGCACACTTCGTCTTCCTCATTTCCTGCAAAGCTTCTATCTGAGCTGCAATAAAAAAAATAGGTCCTTTTAGAGAGGTGCAGTTGCAGTTCTAGGACCTCTTAATATTAAGTAAAGTGTTTGTGTGCAATGGGCAGTGAATTAGATTGGCGGCAGAAGTTTCTCTAGAGGGGCAAGACTGTAAAGGTACAAGAGACTTGGTAGAAAGCAGAGCTGAGTGTGGAAGCTCCTGGCTCAGAGTGCCACATCCCAAGTGCTAGGGGCTTTTTCTTGCTGTGTAAAGACCTTTGAAAAACGTCACTGAAGTCTCTGGGGCAAGCTGATTTAGCACTGACCTAGAACAGCATTAGCAAACTAGGAGAGCTTTGGGCTCAACACACCAGTTGACATGAAATAGTCTTTCAAGAGATGTGAGGAATTGCTTCGAGACTGTGAGAAGCTGCTCCTCCTCTGTTCCTGTGGCTCTAGGGGAAGTTGGAGCTGGTCTGCCATGACACTGGGGGAAAAGAGATTAAGTTGAGTCAGTGTAGCAGAGATGCCAGTTGTGGATGCTGCTCTGCTGGGCTCTTTGTTGGTCTCCTGCCCTGTACATCCCAAATGACATGCTAATTCATCCCTGCTGGGCTCCTTCCCTCAGCTATCCCACTCCACATGCTGCCAGGTCTCCTTTTGGGACTGTTTCTTCTTTTCTGCTCTTCGAGCTTGGCTACTTGCACATCTAGGGCTCAGAAATAGTGGGGTTTAGGGATGCTTTTTCTCCACTTACCCTATACTAAGAGGAATGTGAAGCAGCTCTGTGACCGAAGTGAGCTGTATAAAGGGACTCTGTTCTTGGCCACCTTCCTGCCTGACTTTTAGAGCAGCAGTGGAATGCTTCATTCTGCTGGGAGCTGGATATTGTGGGAGTACGTGCACAACAAACCAAGGAATATGCCAAGTGAGTTGGTAGTTACAGCCTCTAACAAAGACCAGTTTTATGACACTTGAACAAATGATGGGGTAAATAAGCACAGATTTCCAGGGTGTGCTGTGAGAGTCTTCTGAGATAGCAGATAGCTTTGAAATGCAGTTTCCTCCATAGGTGCAGACACTAGTCTGTCTTTAAACAAGAGACAAATAAGTGCTTTTAAATGCAAGCACCTCCCAACAAATCAGACCTGTGAACACATCTTTTGTCTTGACCAAAGATGTGCCGGGAGGAGGCTTTTGGGTGTGAGCACGGCTGTCCTGCGCTGTTCAACAGGAATCCCACAGCTGCTGTGGCTCAGGCATGTGCAGGCATGACAAAATCATGGCCAATTGCAGAAACATTTGGGGAATGCCTCTGACAGCCAATGTCACCTCTACCCTGACCTCTGCCTTGCCAGAGTGCATGTCTAGCTAGTCCTGTGTTTCTCCCTTAGAGCAGGGAGAAATTGGGTAAGTTCAGAGTTTAACAGGAGTTATGGAAACATTTATCGCTGCAGCAGATACTGGTTGTAAACATTTGAGACCTTCTGAACCAAATGCAATAGCGTGGCATGTCCTTAGCTAAACAGAAGGGAGTCCTGCACTGATCTAGGGCATCTCTGCATTTTAGTCCTGAGCCAGGCTTCCTCTTGTGCAAAGTGCTATATAAACACACAGCCCTTACTTGGATATGATCTAATTATAAATACTTTAACCTGTGGTCAGCTCAGAGACCTGGAGCTTCACTGAAAGCAACTGAGGCTCTGCATAGGCATGGGTGTTTGCTGTAGCCTCCACTGCCACATGTGTTGTTACCTTGGATTTGTGGAAGCTTTACTTGACATGCTGCAGAGCTGCTTTGGAAAGCTGCCTTCATATTTCTAGTCAATTGAATTGTGGTGCTATGACCATCTGTCAGTGCTGAAGAGACCTCAGTACGACTGTAAGGAGTGGTTGTGGTGGGTATATTCTGTATGCTCGCAACAAATCGTCTTGTCTAGGTCTCTCCAAAGACCCTCTGTAGCAAAAAGGGAACAAATTCCTTTTCAAACTCCAATTTGTTGATTGTATTAACCAAGCGAATAGCAGCTCATTTGTCACTCAAAACAGGCATTACTTCTATGCAAGTATCCATTGTGTGGTTTTTTCTCCTCAAATAAAAATAAGGGCAGAATTGCTGCGAGTCTAGTAATGGATATTTGCATGGTACATTACAAACCACAAATTAGGTTAATCCACTCTGCAAACCCTACCAGCTACCATCTGTGCATGGTGAACTAATTAACCCTTGAGACATCTGCTAATCCTGATGTGGTTTGTAAAACCAGTTGGAGTGTGTTTCTCCCCAAAGATGTCCCTCACGCACCCCTTGCTGCCTAGAGCAAGTTTCAGACTCTTGGAGTAAGATGATCTTGCCCTCTTCCCTTGCTGAGAATCTTTCTTGGCTGGTTTTATGCCAAAATTGTTGTTAGATCCCTGGAGTCATGAAGCTGAAGCAGGTATCTGGGACCTGGTGTTCGGTGGCAGGCGGGGGTTGGTGTGGGCTCCACAGCTTTTCCACACTGAGTCTCAGTGCTCCTCAATTATGAGAGGGTTCTTCTTGCTAACAGTGGGGCCAGACCTGGCAGAAGAGATGCTGCTTTGCCTTTGCTTTCAAAGCTAAGGCATGGATCTCTGCCACTTGCCTTGTAGACGGCCAAGCCCTTGTGCTTACTACTTTTGGTGTATGCTAGCAGGAGCATTCCAGGCCACCCCTTTCTGAAATCATAACAAAAATCCCCACTGCTTGCTCAGTGCCACTGCTCTGGCTGCCCTGCTTACTGCTGGGGGCACAGCTGGCTTCAAGCTGCAACTCTGGGCCTTCTCTGGCACCTTGTTGCTATGCGGTAGGATGCGCCTCCACATGAGGGGGAATAAACTTTAAAAAAAAAAAAAGTTTATGGCTCCATCGGTACTGCAATGTCTCCTTTCTCTTGTTGATCAGATCCTGCTTGCATCAAGCTGGCTGTGCTCTGGCTGGGTCTGCCAGCTGAAGTCTATTTAAATAGCCCCTGTAACTGAGCACTTAAAATATTAACTTAGCAATTTGGTCCAAGCCAGTGTTGCCTCAGCGAGGATGCTGATGAGGCTTGGCTTCCTCAGCAGAGAGAACTGTCCTTCAGCTTGGTTCCCACATCCAGTTTTTGGACTAGCAGAATATGGCAGCACCCAGACAACGATCTCTGCTTCCTTTCCCTCCTGTAATCCAAAACTAGGAAGATGTGTCTCCTGGCAAGTAAATAAAAATTTCAGAGTCCATTGGAAGCTACTTCTCAACTTTTTATAGAAACATCTGTAACGTTCGCTTTTCCCTCAGTGGGGAAATTAGAGTTGAGAGAGCTGTAACAATGGCGGAGGTGGGGCCTCCAAGTGAAAAACAAGCAGATCATTGTAACGCCACCGAGGGCTCTCGTGGCTGATCACTTTGTGGGATTGCTGCCTTGGGTTTACGGGGGAGCTGACGGCAAGAGTTGTTTCTTTAGCCTAATTATTCATCACTAGGGAAACCCTGTTCCTCACTCCTGCATGCTGAGGATGCATGCCCTGTCAGCTTCAGGGAGATGCCTTAATTGCTGTTGCTTGGAGTTATCAGGGATAGTTTTTTCTGCTTCCTTTGTAATTACAAAGGGAAATGGCTTAACTTTTGGCTTTTTCTGTCTTTATAGCTGAGCTATGCTCATCACTTCAGAGCTTACCCTTTCTCGTCCTGTCACGCTGCACGTGTCTAGCCTGCACTTACAGCACTGTGGCGTGTCTCACTTCTCTTTTGTTTTTATAAATGAGCTTTATTTTCTTAACTTCAGTTTGAACTGCCTCCTTTGAGGCGATATGGAGAAAATGAATGGTTTGTGCTAGCCTTTCTGTGCTTGATCATTCAACGGGGGTCACAAATGTGTGAGCCATTAGCTGGACCGGCAAGGCTGCGTGGCTGGAGCTGTGCAGGACCGAGGTGCTTACCCTAGGGACAAAGCTTTGTTGGTGCAACTGAGTGTGGGGCTCTCTCCCAGCTTCAGAGCTGTGCAGCAGACATTTTGCTACCATGGGTACAGGGAGAGGAGGCAACATGCAGCCTCCAGCCCTGGCAGATATTTTAGGATATTCCTGGGAGCTGGCTGCAGTGAAGGGAGGAGGAAGGACCTCTCCAAGAGAGGCACAGTGCTGCCTTTCCTTTGCCTTAAGGTTGTTGCAGTATTGGTGGGATGTCATCTGGAGTTGTGGATGTCCTTTTAATATTAGAAGAGCTGTGGACAGAACTGCTAGCATGCTGTGGACATGCCTTAACTTACTCAGCTGACTGTTAAATCTGTCTCAACGTTCCCCTCTCAGCCAGAGGAAGCCTGAATCTTTTAAATGTGTTCTCAAAGGGGCCAAATCTAAGAGCGTGTTATAAAGATGTTGGAAAATCCAATTAACTAACATGGTGAATCCCAGCATGAGGCAATGCATTTTCTGTCAGGGTGGTGACTGCAGCAGATGTCTTGGGGCTACCCGCATTGAGTGCGTGAGTAATGACGCAGACAGTTGGTTATTGCTTAATGAGCCTGAGTTTGGGTGATAGCAGCAAAGCTAGAATGTGTTTTTTAACTGCAGTATTAGTTTGAGTCATTCTGCTCTTGTGGTCTTTGTCTCTAAAGTCTGTCATCCCTATATTCCATCTGAAAGGAAAGCTTCAGCTTGGAAGGTTAATTTTTTTTTTAAGGTGGTGAATGGGGATCTGAGTTTGTCCAAGTCTGTGGCAAGGTCCCAGGAACATCTTAAACCATGTAGCTTGGGCTTGGTGTCCTAATAATTGTAAGAAATCTGTGGTACGACATGATCCCTGCAGACTGAGGCACGTGCTCTTGTTTGCGTCCTGATGAATCACACATGTGTGCTGTGTTCCTTGCATTGTTTTTTTGCAATTAGTGCAGAAATGGTGATGGTAGACTGGCTCCTTGGTGCCATTTGGCCTGTTGATGAGGATGGCTGGACTAAGTAGTTGGCCAGTTGCTATTTTGTAACTTCACAAACATGTCCTGACAAGGATTGCTCTTGATCAGAAATCAGGATCTGTTCTCCCATCGTATGATTAACCTTCTTGGCTGTATGTACTAATTACTGCATGGAATTTAAAAACAGCAGATTCTGGCAGAACACTTTGGTTCTCGCATAGCTTTTTTCTTTCTTTTTTTTTTTTTAAACAAGACGATAAAGAATTTAGTAATAAAAGGAGGATAGAGTAGGCAGAAGCATAGCAACCAAGGACCAAACAACCCTTAGCATATAATTGCTGGGGATGTACATCTTTGGGCCTGGTTCTGGAAGGAGTTAGTAGTTAGTGATCTTAATGTGCATCCTCAGTTCAGTCCTTGATGATAGAGCTTCCTCTTCTCATGATGGAGAATTATTCTTCCTCAACTAGTGAATTTGCTAAACTTTAACTTCTGTTCAGTTTCTTGGCTTTGCCTGATGCAGTAATTCCCAAAAGAGCTCATTTTCTTTCCTGATTTTTTTTTTTTTAAACAAGCCTGTAAGTCTCTTCAAGTTCTTCATATAATTGAAGGAACATCCAATCTGTCTTTTCCAAAGCCAGGCTATTGCTCTGTGCTCAGGTGTGCTGGCACAAAGTAGGATTTGAGAAAGAGCTTCAGTTAAGTCAGGCAGACTTCATCTCCTTGCAGCGTCTGTGTGTGTGTGTGACCCAATTCTGCATCTTCAGTCAAGATGTGAATCTGTCCACTCCAATCCAACGCTCCAAATCCAGCCTGTGGTATTCTGGCAGCAGGAAACTGATCTCGCACTTCTCCTTGTACACCATATTTTTAAAGTCAGTGTTTAAACTGAAATGCTTTGGACTTCTGCCTGAGGCTACTGAAGAGAAGAGCAGATAGAAGACTTAATACTGCACTGCTTCAGTTTTCTGCTGACAAGACATGTGGCCCGTTAGATGTATAGGATCACTGTCTTCTGGGTGGCCCATATGCTTGGGTGGGAGGAAGGCAGGATAAGAGAGCAAGAGTTGTTTGTGTGTTGTGTAAGTTTCTTTTGTTTTGCTCCTTGGCTTTTAAGCTGAAGCATGGGGACAGGGTACAGGATTAGGGAAAGGAATGTGTTTGTGCTCTTTGCTGTTCCCAGTTCAGCATCGATGCTGCGCTGAGCCCTGTGTTGGGGAGAGAGGGCAGGGAGGCTGGGCAGGCCGGGAAGGACTGCAAGTATGAGGTGTGTCTCGAGCACAGCCATGGCAGAACAGCATGTGCCCTTGCGAATGCCTCGGAGTGCTCTCAGCTGAGCGCAGAGAACTACTCGGTACCTTAGGGGGTGTAATGGCATTTCTCGTGGTTTTAAGGAGTTCTCTATTCTCCATCTGCTCCTGTTCTGCCCTCCTCCTCAGTCTGTCGGTGGCAGATGGTGTTAACGCTGCCTGCGTGGGTTTTTCCTCTCTTGCACGCAGACGACTGTGCAATATTGGATTTTCATTTTTGGCATTATTTTGATTTTTAGATAAGGCAGGTGAGAAATGCACTTGGGAGCTGGAGTGGAGGGTGATGATCCTCAGCCTTTGCAGGAATCCATATGTGGCACAGACAGGTCTGGCTGGCTGAGAGAAGCAGACCTCTTACCCGAGTGTTTTAGATAACTTAGTCTCAGGCTGGTAAGCACCTGAAACTTGAATCTCTCTTGTGAGAAGGAAACCTGGATGGCAGAGTATGTGTCCTTAGGCTATTGAGAGCGCTCACCCCTAAAATAGTGCATCCCCAAGTGCCTCCAGCTTTGTGCATGGTTTTATACCTGTCACATTCTGACTGGCCTGCGTCCAGGCTGTGTGACAGGCAAAATCCTCACCAGTCTGCTCTGGATGGAGTGGCTTGTATAACCAGAGGTGGCTGGAATCATTACTTGTAAGGTGTTCAGCAGGAGTTATAATGTATGCATCAGTTGGCCGACTCAGTCTGCTGCCAGTTAAAACAGGCTGCCTGGACATGCTGATGCTGCAGTACGTTTTCCGTGCTTGGCAATGTGACCTCTTTGCAGCTGGGACTTAACTTTTTTTTTTTTTTGAGCCATGCATGAATCCTAGTGCCTGTACGTACCTGTGACTTTCCAAGTGCAGTGGCTGGGGCTTCTCTGCCCTCTTCCTCAGCAGCGTTGAAGGCTGTTTGGATTTGGTTGGTTTTTTTTTTTTTCCTCGGAGGGGTGATGCTCTCAGTTTGTACAGCTGTAGATGTGGATTAGCGTTCAGATATTCTAAGCACTTCCCAGCAAAACTGGGAACTGCTACAAAACTTTATGTGCAGGGGCTGTACCACTGTGATCATGTGGGAAGCAGTCCTTGCTTGCCATGTGGAAAGAGTTAATGAGTGATGGCTGCCAGAACAAAAATTAAACAATCCTGGATACTTCTGGGTCTGCAAATGGGATTAGGATGGGTTTTTGCAGAAGTAAACAGAGTAGAAAATTGGAACTAAGTTTCCTTTGGGTTCGTACTCTTTAGAAAGGACGAAGGACTGTGTAAGGGTGTAGAAACGCAGCTGGGAAGCATGTCGCTGTGCAGTTTGAGCACACGATCCTCTCGCCCTGCTGCTCCATTCTGACTTGGGGAAAGAGCTCTCTGGTTGTGGATTTCTCCCCTGCAGGAGTGAGTTATCCAGATGATGAATTTCTAAGGCACGCTCAAGTCACGTGAAAGCCAGATGTGAACATTTTCCAAGCAGTGTGTGTGGGTCTAGCATACGCCAGGCAGCTCTGCTTACGTGGCAAGTGGCAGTGGTCTGAGATTGGTCTGCAGCATGGTGCCGGGGAGGCGAGGAGCCCTGGCAGCTCCCGGAGTGACCACTTCTGCCAGGGAGTGGAAGGTGCTCGCTGGGTTTATCACTGTGGTTCAGCACATCTGCCCCCACCCCCTGCACAAATGCAGCAACTCTTCCCGAGCAGAAGCACTGCACAGGCTGTTCGTGATGGGCTGAACTCAGTGAATAGGACTAAAATTAAAGGCCTTATTTAATGCCTGCTGTCAGTCCTCTTACTTATGCACTTTAGCTGGATTTGCATGTTTGATAATCTACTAGTCAACTATTTTTTTTTAAAGATGTAGCTCTCGAAGATACTGCCGCCTGAACAGATGGCATGGGGAGTGGAGGTGATGTTCTGCTTCAAGTGTATAGAAGAGGGGATACCTCTGCAGGGATGAAAGGTTTACTTTAATATGCAAATTCCCAATGGGGGGGAAAAAAACTGTATATATCTTTGTATTCCTTTAAGGACTATCTTAAAACACTTGCTTTAAACATAACACATCAGCATCCCACAGACATAAGAGCAAGGAAAGCTTATTTAAGCTGCTCTGGTGAGGGACAGGGGTGGCTACTGTTTGCCCAGCAATCACAGTAGCAAATAAATCTGTCACTGTGGTACCTAGGAGGTGTAATGTCTGACCAGGCCCACCCTGGGTCAGGCACCAGGCATAAGTGTTGTTTTTGTTTAGGTCCCTCTGCAGCCTGGAGGGAGAAACATCAATGGTGAGGTTCAACGGGGTGCCTTGAGCGGTAGTGCTTGAAATAGATCAAAACACTGGCAACCTTTCTGTGCCATCCTCCCGTTTCTCTGGCTATGTGTTGTTCTCTGCCTGATTGAATGAACTAATTGTGTGAGCCAGGAACGTGTGAAAATGGTTCCAATTCAGATTAAGGCTCATCTGCATTTTTCCATTCCAAGCTGTTTTACAGCCATATTGTAGATCTACATGTAGATTCTGTATCAGAGCAATTCTCTGTTAAAAGTAACTACTTCCATTCCTGGGGGAGGTTAGCAACACCAGTCTTTCTCTCTCCCTCCCTATGTCTGGTACCACTGCATCTTATTGCTTTCCCATTTAACCAAAGTGTCAAGCCCCAGCTGAAGGGGAAGGGGCTAGAGGGGGGAAAAACCTGGAGACAGGCTGACAAGGGATGGTCAATGGGTCTGGGAGGTGAAGGGCTGGAGATGGCTCACAAGGGTATGGGGGAACACAGAGCCTGGTGCTCTGGCTGCAAATGGGAGCAGAAAGAAGTCCCACAGTTCTGGGATTCGTCATTGAGCTTCCTGCTCTTGGTTGTATGGATGGCCAGCCTCACCTTGTCAGGAGGAGGTTGTTCTTCAGCTTGTCTGAAGAGGGCAGAAAGGAAGCAATGAGGGGAGAAGTGTAGGCAAAATCCCAGCAAAAAGCTCTGGAGGAGCCAGAAGAGGGATTGAGTAGACTGAGCCTGGTCCCCGGGGGTTCCTTACCTGCTCTAGGCAGTAAGGTGTCCCACCTGAGTGCCCAGGACAACATGGCACTTCATTTATGCCAACTTCTTGACAGACTTGACCTCCAAGATCTAGATTGAAATAAAGGCTTAATTTCTGTTTTTTGTTCTGCTGTATGTGACAAATATTACAGTGAACAAGGCTCTAGGCCACTTCTAAGGAAGAGCCTGGTCAGCCCAGTTCTTGCTGACTGATCAGATACCACTGTTAGGATGAGAACATCCCTGTTCTTCTGAATGCTTTTTATTTGAACAGTGATGAGTAGAAGAAGCATTTACTTCCTCCACTTCCAGTCTGGGGAAACACTGCCAGTTACTGGACCACCAGTGAAGTTCTCTGAAGTGGAGTGGAGCACTGATCGTTGACTTCCCAGGAAACCAGTATAGGTTCAGTTTACTCTAAAATTTTACTGTTTGGTCTCTTTTCACCCTTCCAATTAAGACAGGAAGGGTGTGTATCTGGAAAATGAATCTGCAAAATGCTCAGCTGCGCTCACTGCTGTGGTCCTTGAATAACTGAGCCAGTAGTACCTCATCATGGAGAGGACTGATGGCCTACAGAATTGATCACTGTTGGAAAGGGGCAGTCTTTCAGATGTTAGCATCTCTTCAGCGTGGCCACTTGTTCTTATAATCCTTTTCTCAGTACTTTAAGGTGCACCTTAACAATTGCAGGGAGATTTCAGTATTCCCAGGTGATGTTTAACGTAGAGCTTCATGAGACCAAGAGTTTTATTAATTAAATGGAACTGGGACTGTTATCTCCTATGGAAGACAACTTCCATAGAACAGGTTGTGCCTGTATAATTAAACTCTTTTTACCCTCCAAAGCAAGGTAGCCGCATCCAGATCGTTGTTGCAACTTGTCTTTGGCCCATGCTAACTTCTCAGCTACGTGCAGGAATCATCTGGGGCAAGGGCTGCATGGCCAGAACTGCAGCCATCCTGAGACTCATGATTGGTGTGATCCAATTCCCTGGAATTACTGCAGGAATATTGTTGGGCAATACGTAGCTGAACAGGCTAGACAGCTATACAGACGCTAGTTTAAAAAAAACTTTGTTCTAAAGGTCCCTGATAACCCCAGCGATATGCAACCCTGGGAATCTTCAGAAGGGTGTTCCTTCAGGCCTTTACAGCAGTATTAAATAATGGATGCCAGACTCAGCGTTGAACTGAGCATTTTAAGCAGTGTTACTGTCAAAGAAACTGGCACCAGCTGCTACTGCTGAAATGCCTGTGGAGGAGTTTCTCTGCACCTGCTGGACCAGGACCCAGCTGATGTGCAGTATGAATGTGAACCGTGAATGTGGCCTCCCCTGGATTTTGGTAGCATTGAACTTGTGCAGTTGGCTCTAGACCGAGTCTACCTTTTGTAGGTTTTCCTTGAAGCTCGCCCTGCTCTAACTGCACACAAGACAAATAGTCTGCTGCTAAAATGAGATGCATCAGGCTGTATTGCAAGCGTAAAGCATTGGTCCCCAGCAGTCTAGCGCCTGTTCTCTTGCCAGTGGTGGGAGGAGCAGCAAACAAACCAGTCTCACTGGCAGCAGAAAAGCTTCGGGTGAAATCTAAATAAAATCATCCATTTCATGTGTTTAGTTCACCATGGCAACCAGTTTAATTATGTCTTTAAAGCCTTTGCCCACCTAACTCCTTCCTTTCTTTCCCCACCTGAGGAGCCCTGGTGACCCATCTGGGGGTTGCCCACCTCCGTGGTGGCAGCTTGGATGGGATGGGGTTCAGCAGCTGCTTCCAGTGACATGCCTGCTCTGCTGCTATTTCTGTGCAGTGTGGCTCCAACAGGGAGCCTCCTCTGTGCTTTTCACAACCGCCTCACCCCTGTGGCTTAGCTGCAATTTACAGACCCGTGTTTCTCTTCAGCTTTTAAAAATAATTCTGATCAGAGGCGTTTGTTCTGGTTCCAGCTGAAGCCGGCAGCAAGGGCTGTGGGGGTTGATGTTAGGAGCAGAATTGGGATGCCGTTGCCTTAGGAGTGGCTTGCTGGGAGCAGGCAACTTTAACTTCCCTTCCAAATACTGAGATTTCCCCTCCACCTCCAAGCCATCTGAGACCAGCTGGCGCTCGGCTGTGTGGCGACAAGGGAGAGGAGAGGCAGGAAGCGAGAGTTTGTTCGTTTACCGTTACCAATCCCATTGGAAACCGGCTCTAAGCCCCATGCGGAATTCCAGTAAAACTCTGTCCTGAAGGGGAAACCCAGGGCTGTACAAAGCTTGTGTTTTGTTGGCTTGGGCACAGCGTGCTTCTGGGGCCTTTGACCTCCTCCCCGTACCCTGGCTCCCTCCGCGGCTCTTCATTTGAGCTCTCTGTGAAGTGGAATCCATCACTAATGTCTGATATTTTTATTATTTGTAGGGGGAACTCTTAGAAGCTGGTAGCAATTAGAGCTTAAACGTCTTGGAATAAAAAAAAAAGTCCCCAAGAAGGAAGTTTAATGCTAAGCAGATGTGCGGGAGCAGCTGAAATATGCTAGCTGTCTTCTGCTTCAGAAGCAACCTCATCTACATCGAGTTGCTGTCAGGCTGGGGCAGCTGAGAAGTGCTTGGGCCAGGGAGCCCACGTTGGGGACCTGTGGGATTGTTTGCCAGTTAATACTTAGATTGCCCTTTTATTCTGGTCTAGAGCAATGATTTTCACAAGGAGAAAAAATACTCTGTTTAAAAAGAAATGTAAAAAAAAAAAAAATTATAGTAGCTAACAGAATTGGTTTCTATGGTGAGTTTGGTTCCTTGAGATCTCATGTGAGGCATTTGTAGACACGACTACTGCAGGTTTAGGTTTAATCTCCCTCTCTTCTTGAGCAGACAGATCCAGGGTAGCTCTAAGGTTGCATTAAGCACAGCTTATTCCCTCTATCTTTAATTGTTGCCTGTTTCAGCCTTTTGCTGCCAGCTTGGACTGGGGCAAACTCTTTGAAATCTTCCTAGTTGTTCCTGCAATAAATCTTCTGCTTTATTTATCGCTGCCATATTCAGGTTCTTCTGTCTGGAAAAAGATCTGACAGCTGACTGAAGTTTGCAATCGTGTTCCTGAAGGCAGTGGAAGTCTAGTCAAAAGCTAACAGACAAGTTGCTGACAACAGCTCCTTCACACCCTTTCTGTGCATGCCCTGAGCCTGTAATAGAAACATGCTGTATGTTCCCTCCATAAGCTAGAGCACAAGTTACTCTGCCAGATGATTTCCTGTTGTACCCTACTAATGCAGAGCCTTTTTCTTTTTTTCTTAAATGGTAATCCAAAGCAAATTATTGTAACTTACCACAGTGTATTTTGTACTGTATTGTGACAGTACAGTGCATGAGTTTGGGAGTTAGATGGTTGGAAGACTTCAGGTTTTTCTCCAGACTATGACTATTGAGAACTTACTGAAAAGTAAGCCAAACACCGAAGCCATCTGAATCCTGATTTTGTTCTAACGCAATGAAAATTATGTGTCTGATTTAAAGAAAGGATTTCAAAACCGCACCATTCCCTTAGCACTGAGGAAACGCAGCAATGTGTTTCTTGGACTTCTGGTTTCTAGTGGGAAGGTTTAAAAGCTGTTTCTTATGCTTTGTATCATGCTAGCAATTACTTGGTTACATACATGCTAGGAATCTATTACTGATTTTTGGCTGTCTGGTTATTGTCTTTTGACCTGCAGAATATCAAGTCAAATAGACCAGGCCACCAGTATAGCTTGCCCCTCTCTCCAAGTGATTGAAGAGTGGTCTGCTGTTAAACGGATGGGTCCAGAACTGCGCTCCCTATTGCAAATGGGTTTTTAAAATTGCATTTTGGAATTGTTTGTCAGAATTTAGGAAATATTTAGCCTATCATATAAACATCTCTCCTCATCTCTTCTCCTAGGCAATGTGAGAGTAACAGCTGTCCTTATCTCTCTCGTCCCACAGAAGGGGAGTGTTTGCTGGTTCTTATTTTGAAATGGGGGCAAACCTACTAACTCTTAAAACATGCTTCCAGTGTATTCAAACAAAAATACCCCACCACTTAACATCTGAAGATTATTCCCAGAATCCCAAGCCGAGTATTTACACCTCACTTCATGGAGGGGGAGGGAAATCTTTTGACCTTGTTGGTAGCAACTCTATTAGCTTTCTCCTTAACCGGGTTTCTGCCTCATGCTCATTGGCTAAGAAATGGTATTTCCAGTTATACTTTGAATGCACCTTTTTTGGAACTTTGTACTCTTTTCCATGGAGTATTATTTGTCTATTGTTATTTTCCTTAGTGCTATTCCAGGGTAACAAAATGCAAATGCTTGTAGAAACTTGCATGTGTTTGCTAAGCTTAATCTCCGAGTTGCCTGTTGGTCTTTTGGGGATCATTAACAGCTGCAAAGCTAAATACTTTTGCAGGTCTGAAACTTAATGAGTCAAACTGTCTCTTGGTATGCATTCCCTGTCCTATTGGGAATAAGATCAGAGCATATTTTATTCCGAGATCTCAAAACTGGATCACTACAGATTGGTTTCAGAAGTTCTGAAAGTTCCCTAAAACATAAGAAACTGGGTAGTTCTTATGACTTGACCTTTAACTGAGTCCCCATCATTCCAACACCACTCTTAAGAAAACCTTAACGTTTCTTTCAAACTTTCTGGTATGACTGTCTTCTTGTTTCTCTAATTATTTTCTCTTTTCATGGCTGCCCTCTTCTTGGATTTCAAGTTTGGATGTCCAGTTTGTCTGAGACTCCAAAAAAGAGTGTCACTCCAGGTAAATTCTTGTCTTGGTGTTCTGCACGCTGTTAAAAAAGTCTGTAGCTCAAACTGTCTGGCAGTGGATATCCAGGATCTGTTGTCTGCTTGTATATTGCTTTTTCATGATGTGCTACTTCTGATAAGGAAAAGCTTTGCTTTTCTGACTGCTGCCTCACCTTGATGCTGCTGCTAGCAGTGGATAGTAGTTTGCTGTATTGTATCTTCCTTGCCCAACTCAAAGCCACAATCCAAAGCAGCTCCCTTCTTCTGGTGGGTTGGCCCTGGCCACAGCTAAGTACCTACACAGCTGCTCTCTCACTATCCCATGTGGGATGGAGAAGACATGAAGAGGAGCAAAAGTAAGTAATCTCGTGGGTTGAGATAAGCGAGAGAAACATGACTATGTGCTCCTTATTCTTCTGAAATGCTCTTCTGCTGTTCCACAGTAAGTAGAAAGGGGTTTATATGGAAAACATTGGACTCTGAGGAAGATCCAAAATTTTCATGGGAGCATTAGACTCCTTGTCACAAGGAGTTGGGAAGGGGGAGGGAGCAGGGAAACAACTTATATGTGAGGTGTCAGGGTCTGGGTAGAAGTAGTCCAATACAAGGCAAAACCTAAGCTTTACAGTATAAGGAATCAGGACTTCTTCTGAGTAACCAGTGGATTTCTCCTGCAAACATTTGTCACCTGATGTAGAATATCGGAGAAGAGGTCCCTTATTCCTTCAGAATTGGGATAAATGATCATGAGCCATAGACCCTGTGTCTGCACAGGATGCTGGCCTCGTCACCTGGGTAGTTAAGGCCACACATAAGTCTAAAGGCAATGAAATATGGCAACACTCTTGCTGCTTTCCGTACCTGATTTGGGAAATATTCAAGTTCATGCCCTGTTCAAACTATGTGAACAAAATCCCACCATCCTCAATGGATGAGTGCTTGCTTGTCTGAGGTTTTTAGTAAGCAAGACGACTGTGATTTCAGAAATGCTGTCACTGACAGAAGCTGAATATATCCCTGGGGTGGTTCTGCCTGATCTTAGCAGAGTAGGTCTAATTTCAGGGTAGTAGTTGGATATAAAAGCGCAGAAATATCCAAAGTATTCGGTCACAGGAGCCTTGTGATTGATAAGTCACCAGGGAGTTCAGACAGAAAAACAGAACGAGACTGAACAGGAGAGAAATGCGTTGAGGAGGAGACAGAAGAGGTGGTGTCGCTTGGGAAGAATGACAAGAAACCCTCGGACTACCTGGCTTTGGGGTGAGGTTGAGTTTCTCTGATTCTGTATCTGTTGGGGATGTTTCATGTTGCTATATGTAAAATGACAAATTGAATGCCAAGGTTTTTATCCTTGTTGAAGGGCAAGGAAGTGAAATCTTTAATAAATAAAAATTTCTTGCCTTCTGTTGACTGCTTTTGGCTAAACGCATGTTGCTAGTTCAGCTTCAAAAAAAAATCTGTGCATGATGATAGGGCTAATGTAATTGATCAATTGCATTGTGTGGTGCTCAAAGGTGAATGTTGATACATAGTCCTACTTAGAAGTTTCTAGTGCATCTGGCAGGTTCTTAGCTCCCCATGCTGTTCCAGTTCACGTGGCCTTTCAGCTTACTTCTCATCCAAATGAATCCCCAGTTTCCAACAGAGCTACTTTTCAGTTCAGACCTGACGTGGGCTATATCCTAATGTAGCAGGCTGATGGAGCAGACTTGAATTTGAATATGATCCTTACCCAGTTAGTACACATCTGTGTCCTAGGCTGGGGGTTGGAGAGTAGAACAGAAGCCAATTTCATGCTGCCCAAGCTCTAGCTGAGGGCATGAACCTGCTCCACAAAGTGGAGACTCTAATGAAGGATTACAAGTGGTTTAATTTCCTACTTTGGAAAAAGACAGGTGTCATACAGCCAGATCCTGAGAGGTGCTGTGGTGGGACACTAGTTTGGGTCACCTCAACTGCCTTTAAATTCCTTGCTAGCCTGCTTTGTGCCATGTGGAATAATGTGAATGCATTGCACCGCTGAGGAGGACTAGGGCAAATGCCAGAGTACGTAGGTGACTTCAGCCTAGTGGAAGACCCTGTCTAGCAGCTGTGCGAAAATCTCCAAGCAGTTTAACAGATTTGTGTGCAAAACACTTAAGTATTCTTAACTGTTGCTACCTGTAACCTAGTTGGTTGGAATCGCTGTTCAGAGAGCCAACTTTCCAAGGAGTAGAAAGAGGACTCAACTTTTTTTTTTCCTTTCACCCTCCTGCCTCTAATTTTTCTTGGCTCTGTCTTAAGACCTAGCAGATCAAAAATAAAAAATAAAAATCCTGAGACTAACAAGCTCCACTTGGCGAAGGTCAGCACTGAATTTCTCCGTTTGTCAGGATTTTGTTGGAAATGCTGCTAAGGACTGTAAAGGAGGATGAACTGAACTGGAGCATTCGCTTGAGAGAGCGCCTGCCATTTACCATGGGCCAAGCTTGTTCCTGACATGCTTCCCATGGGGGCTGTGTTTAGCTGCTGGTTTTAGCTGTGCATCAGACACGTACTCTAGTGCTGGAAGCCACAGTCTACCTTAAAGCTGCCACTTGTCCCAAACTCTTGAAGGCTTATCCAGATCTTGGTTCTTAAAAGTGCTAGAAAACACTATGTGTGCCTTATGCTGGGGAATGAATCCAGGCACCATCTTAATTTTCTGCTGCTATGATCGCTGGTCATACTCCCTGGTGGCTATGCATGCTGTTGGCTTGGGCTCCCTGTAGCTGTTTGTACCAGCAATCCAGGGGGCCAGGAGGGAGTTAATGCAGCTCATGGAGTTACCATTTGTACCAGATTTCTGCTTGTATAGCTAGAAAGATAATAAGAAAGATGAGTTTTTACCTACTCTGCAAGAAAGCTATTGCCCCGTGTACTGAAAGGCTTGCAGAGCGCGAGTGCTGTGGAGTTGAGGAAGGTGTATGTATGGATGCTCACTTATGGAGAAACTTCTTGTACATTAATCACGGCTGCTAACCAGGGATGAAAGGGTTTGCATGCTGACTTGGCCATCACTGGATGGATGGTGCTCAACCTTGTTTTATTCTCAGGCATTCTTTGAGATTTGGACAAGGTTTTAGGCCAAACTTCTTGGGCTTTGAGTCTTCTAAATTACTTTAACGGTCAGATCCAAACCATTCCCTTTCTGTTTTAAATCCTATCTCTGCCTGCTTCTGAAACTGTTTTCTGAAAATGCAACAGAATTGCTTTGCTCTTTGTAAAAGAGCTACCTGGCCAAGTTCAGGAAAGAACTACAGAAATGATAGCGTATTAATAACCCATTTAGTAGACTTGTCCAAATATTTATTTTCATCTATAATGAGGCAAAGAAATTTTTGCCAGTACTGTTTTTATCGCTAAGACCTGGAGACTGGACTTGTACTGAATTCCTTTAGTTACTGTGGGTGGTGCTGAACTTCTGTCTCTGTCCCTAAAGCTTTGTGGTTCAGGACTGCTACACCAAGAGCTGATCTCTGAAGTCAAACACTGCTAGGACTGAGGGAATTCCTGTCTAACAGAAGGGATGGAGATGAATCCCCCATTCCTATTGTCACAACCTGTGTGAGTGGCCTTTTACTTCCAAGAACAAATGATGTGCAAATATAGCCTGAATTTTGGTAAGTTGGAAGGGGGCTGAAGAGTGACAGGCTGGAATGCAGGAGTATCCAGGAGATGAGTTGAAGGCTTCGTTGTTTGTTTAGGGCACATGAACAAACAAAAAATAACAACAAAAAAACAACCAAACAAAAAACAACAAAACCACGCCACTGGATACAAGAGAGGTCCTAGGCCTAGAAAGATGGTTCTGATCTGAAACCATATTGTCGCCAAGGAGAGTTGTAGGAGGCTTCATCAGCCTCATCCCACTGCTTACTCTAGGAGCTGGTTATTTTAGGAACTTTTTTGAGACCTCTGTGAGATTGTGAGCTCTTATGTAATCTTGTGTGATTTATGTGGTAAAGTCTGTCTTTTATCTTGTGTGCATTAGACACTTAACCCAATTTTTAGGCAGACCTAAGCTCTCTATCTTAAAATACTTGGGAATAGATCACTGGTGGAAGGCTCAAAGAAAACGTAGTTTTAACGTGTTTGTTTATTGTAGTGACTTGGTCCTTCTGATAAGAAAGAAAAGAGGTAGAGTTTTTAGGAGAAGAAAATCCCTTTGTTTAGAGCTGGGCATATGGCTGTTGTGAGGGGATAGATTTGAGCATTTTGTGTAGGCTTGCTGCTATTCTGGGTATTTTTTCCTTCCCCAAAAGGAGTTTTCCGGAGATACATAAAGGCTTACCCTTGAAGAATTGGCTTTAACAAGAAACCACAGCTCTAGATCCAAGCTACCACAGTTACTCCTCCCTGTGCGCAGAGAGCTGTGAAGCTCTTAACTTTATCGTATGGAAAGCCATGACGCTCGGGGATGCTTTCTGCCAGACACCCCTGGATGCAGACCCTGCACGTGCCCTCAGCAGTTGTGCCCAGGTCAGAAGGGCTGGACTACCTGCCAGTTGGTTGTTCAGCTGTGAATCATCCTTATGGCATTCACTGACCGTTTCTGTGGTTTTGGCTTCTTCTGCAAAACTTCCACTGACCAGCCCAGTACTAATTCAGTTAGTCTGAATCTGTAAACACTTGATTGATAATCATAAAAGGGTAATATAAAAGCCTGTGTGCTGTATGGATTAAAAGAGCAGACATGTTTATAGCCTGATAACAACAGCGTACTCTGGCAAAGATCAGGAGTCTCAGATTTCCATATCCAGATGACTTTATTTTTGGAGTCCAGTTGGTGGTTTTAATTTTTGGCTATTGCAAAACCATCGTAGGTCTTAGCTGTTGCAACACAGGAGGAGGAGGAAGACGTTGCTTGGAACGCGTGCTCTGCACTCTTATTTAGGAGCCTTTCACAGTAGTTGCTGGTCTTTGAGTACAGCAGGAGGAATGATGCTTCCTCCTCGCTGCCTGGCGAGGGGGACAAGGTTCAACTGTGTCACTTAATAATGCCAGCTGTGAGGGGCACGGACAAGCTCCGATGACATTTCTGCCCAGCCCCAGGAAGGGAATCGCTGAGGTGAGGAGCGGGAGGATTGTAAAGTGGAGCCCTATGGAGAGGAGGAGGGGTATCCTCAAGACTTTAACCAGGAAACGGACTCGAGGCAGAAATAAACGGAGAGGCAAGCAAACTCTTATTTCAGCCAGCGGTCTATCGTGCACTCTGCTCTGGGGAGGGCTTGCAAGTTGGAGCTAAACGAAAACACTAATTCTGCTTTTTTTGGGGGGAAAGCAGGGGCGAACTTTAGGATAAGGCTGATGTGCCAGCTAAACTCTGCTCTGTTTCTCCTGCCTGGGCTGGAGAGGCTTTTTAAAAAGTGGGGCTGTAATGTCAGGGGGGTATTGCAGCATGCATGTGAGCTTGCTGGGGAACTCGTGCTGCTCTGCATCCCTCTTCTCTGGCATGCTTAGCACTGAGCAGGCTGTTAATCTTCAATGAGATGCTGTGTCCTGTGTTACAAATTAGACCTGAACTAATTGGCAGAGATGCGGAAGTGCCCGCGGCAGTGGGTGTAATTGGTGCTGTGCTCTCTGTGGTGTTGCTTGTCTTGGTCTTTTGAATCTCCTTTGGGGGGGGAAACCTGCAGTCTGACATAACGTACCAGCAATGTTGTGGGGATCCTGAGCGTCACTGAGGAGTAATTCATCTAAAGATGCTTGTGGGGGATGGAAGGTTGAGGAGGGTTAAAGTTTTTTTTACCCTACTGACTGTGCCTGAAGGGAATATAGTAACAACCTAAAGCAGGCTACGCAGAAAACATTTAACACTTTTGATTACTGGGAGGAGCTGTTTCTCTGTCATCTTTCCTCCTCTCATTCTTCCTTTCTTTCTTCCTTTACTGTTACTGAAGTCTTCCCTGCTGTGCAGTGCCTAGTCCCGGGCAAGCATCACTCCAGGAGCCACAGGGACCCCACCCCTCCAAAGAGGGGTATCCTCTAGGCATGATCTGCTGTAGCTGAAAATGAAGAAGTTTGACCTTGGTTACTTCCTAGACTAAGGACTTTTTTGTCTTAATAGGAACCTGTAACACTTCTACAAGCTTCTCTTAAAACAGGCTCTTAATCGTATATGTTGCACCAGCCACTGTAGTGACAAAGAAATCCTCCCGCAGCGAGTACATTATCTAAGGCAGGACAGAGTAAATGACATCATAAAGTCCTGCTGAGTTTCAAATATGTGAGGGCAGATACAACCTATCTTGCCCAGACTATTGTAAATGCACTTTTTTTGGACCCAGAATTGTGGAGGTGGATTTGAAGTGCTACTTCTCCAGGTTTCCTGGCAAGGTTGCTCCACTGGCACATGGTCCCTGGCTTGGCCTTAGCGGCTGACAGTGGGGTGTTTGCCAGCCTGCGCTCCAGCCTGGTCCTCCCCTTGTTCCTACCAGGGATGTGAGCAATACGAGCACTGCTCCTGCCATCAAGCCAATGCTGCGTTTTGGGTTTTTCCGTATTCTACTCCCATGAAAACTCTCTAGGAGATTAGAGGACAGAAGGCTTTGGGGTGTCTATTTAGCAAGTAGCTTCCTGTGTGTCCCCTACTCCCTTTGCTGCTTTTCAGTCCCTTCTTTTGCCTTTCCACACAGTGAATTCTCTGCTGATGCACATTCATAAACATAAAGCCATGACAGCTTTTGTTTCTGACTAGAGAACTGGTATTTATCTTAAGACTAAAATGAAGTAGGTGTTGTAGGTGTTACTTGTGTAAATAGGTTGAAGGAAGATGATAATGCTGCCCCATTCTGGACTGGAGAAGGGACTGTGTGGGAAGCAGCATGAATCAGGGGAAAACATCTCGTCACTCTCTAGATAACCCAATTATCACTGGTTTAAACCAGAACACAGAAGTCAGTTGATTCATCACAACCAGAAACATGATGCTTATGTGGAATGAACAGCTATGGTGAAAACTCTTATTATAAATCTCAGCGTTCTCAGTTCATGGTCGTCTTCCCCTATTCCTTCTACTGGCTGTGGTTCAACAATCCATAGAAAAGCTACATCTCTTAAATACAAACTTCTAGAGGAGATGACTCCTCTTTAATAGAAATTAACCTACATAACCTGAGGAGAGTCAGAGGCATGCTTAGGGAGCAAGGAAGTCTTCTAATTTTCGGGATTTCTTAAATCTGGTCCAAAGGGAGACATTGTGATAGCGTTTCCTTTCAGGAAATGGTTGAATTAATTACTTTTTGTTCTAGGATTTTCATTTCACAGGATGCTGTTTTAATGGCTGATGCACTTTTTACCTCTCTTGGCAGGGATGCTAATTATTTGTCTGTAGAATCACTTTGCATCTTCAGTCCAAACGCATATGAACATGCTGCTTTTGGAAATACAGTACTGAGCATCCTGTGCTTGGCTGTCAGTTCCCTGACTTGTCTGGTGGACAGTTTCAGACCATGCTGCTTCCTTCCTGTCTCTTGTAGCCAATTTGTCATCAGAGATCCAGGAGACCTGGAGCCTGCTCCTGGCTCTGTCCCCATCACGTGAAATGGGACTTGCAGCAAGTCATCCATCTGGTGCTGTCTCCCCTTTCCATCTGCATCTTAATCTAGAGAGACAGGAACTACCTCTTACTGTATAAAATGTATAATAATGCTGTTGGCCCAAACCACTCTGCCCTAATCATTGCTGTAATTTGGGAAACCTGTAAAATAATTTTGCATTAAGGCATGTGTCTGGTGGCTCTTAGAAATTGTAGGTGTGTTTTGCTCTGGTTTGACACGTCAAAGCGTGTATAAGTGAGGGCAAATTAAGAAATCCTGATGTCCTAAAGGTTTTCATGACTCTTCAAGGTGTTTTCCAGGCAGAGCACAGTCAGTCTGTGCCTGGGCTTTGGGGTGCGGAGGCCTCGGCTGCACTGTTTATGTTGCACCAGAGAGTGGAGATGTCTTGTACAGTGAGCAGCAGGGCAAGGAGGTCCCCTACATGTGTGACCCGGCAGCATGTCTGCCTTGCAGCTCCACCTCAAAATGCACGATTTTGGTTTGGGGGTGGAAAAGTCAGAAAAAATTAAAAATAAAAAAACCCACAACCCAAGAAACAACTCCAGGCGTGTGGGGGAAGGGAAGAAAATGGTTATTTTGCACCTTTTTTCACCCCTGTTTATGTGAGAGCCTACACTGATTCATAAATGGCTCTGACAGCCGAAAGCCCTTGGTGTGAAGAGAAACCGAACCAGAGCGGTTGGCTCCAAAAGGTGCCGAAGGGCGATGGAGAAGGGGAAGCCGGAGTGTGCTGTGCCTGCTGGGGCAGCCCGGGGCTGCGGCGTCTGGGTCCTGCTCGGGGCTGCTCTGCCGCAGGGAATGCAGAGCTGGCGGGGGGGTGGCTGTGTTTGAGCAAGGATCTGGCGCTATAACTTTTTTCTTCTTCTGTTTCAAGTAAACACTCTTCCCCGCCCTCCCCTCTCTCCCTCCACCCCACCTCCCTCTCTTTCAATCCCGCTCATGTGTTTCTATTTAAGGGCTGCAGTGCAGACGAATATGATTGGCATCTACAGCCCCCTCTTGACTTTCAGCTCAAGCCTTTAGAGTGGAGAAGGAGCTGAGCCGCCAAGGGGAGAGCTGTTTTTTCTTTGGGTTTACTGGGGGGGATGGCTCAGCTGTGGATTTATGCTACTTCTGCCCAGGATTTTTCTCTCTGAATGGGAGCAAGGATTGTGGAAACCATGTTGGGAAGAGGTTTATTTTCAGAATCCATCATGAAACTTTGCAACTAATTCACTGTTTTCGGCTCCTTTTTATATTTTTTTTCCTCCCCTTTTTTCTTCTTCTTCTCTCCAATGTCCCTCTGTGCTGCTGGGTTGTGGGCCAGAGGAGGCTGTTTCTATATGGCCAGCCATTTGGGGATATGCTGCGAGCCAAGGTTGTTTGCTGATTCGCTTGGCTCTGGTGACAAGTTGGCCTGTCGTGAATCGGATGGACGGAGGTCGCTCTCGAGGAGCCATGGCTGGAAGCTGGCTTACGGCTTGCTTTTTCCCTTCCCCAGGTGCTGATGCTAGCTCTGAACCCATGATCCTGGAGCAATATGTGGTGGTGTCCAACTATGAGAAGCAGGAGAACTCTGAGATCAGCCTCCAGGCTGGAGAGGTCGTGGATGTCATAGAGAAAAACGAAAGCGGTAAGACATTTTTACTGCTTTTCCCTCTTCCAATGGTCTGATTTTTTCATGTGTTCCTCTTCTTTCAGTTTCTTAATCACTACTTGTAGCTGTACGTTAGCTCCATCTGGTACAGTTACTATGTCTGACTGAGGATGTTGAAGTTTCTTAATGTTGATTTGGGCTGGGGGCCAAATGTTGCCTTCTACTGTAAGAATGTTTCATAGGTTTTGTGCATTAATTAGCCAAAGTACGCTAATGGAAAATGAAGGTGAAGGAGAGAAGGATCTGCAGCTAATGAAGCTGATGTATAGTAGACTGATACAGTTGCCCTGCTGTCTCTTCAAGTTGCTGTCAGCATTTCCATTACTAACTCCCTTTTTGGACGATTTATAGGATGAGTGTTTAAAAATTGCTTGGGATGAAACTTGGCTTGACAGCTTAGCCCACGGCCCAGAGCTCGGTATGGAGGAGGGAGAATGTGTGTAGATAAATACGTGGCCGTGTACGATTTCAAAACTTCTTGCAGAAGTGTTAATTGGGGAATTTTGAGGCAAGGAGGCAGAGCCTGTCATGTACAAGCAAGATGAAATCCCTTTTTCTGCCATCCCTGGAATAACCAGCTTCTACTTGGAAAATGATATTTTTGGCAAGTGTTTGTATAGATATCTTTTGTGTACTTTAACTCTCAGATGTCTGGTAGCTTTGAGTCAGCCTGAACAAACACATGAGATTGTGCACATGTGAGTGGTTGGAGCGAGTGAGCAGCTGGTTTGAATAACTGCCTGTCTTCAGCAGCTCCCCCTCCTCCCCTCCAGCACTCCTTGTGTATTAATCCAAAGCTGTTGTCCAGGACTGGTTTCCAGCCCACTCGTGACTTGTGTGTCCTCATCCAGAGCAGCTGCTGGTGTTTGGAGCCATTCAAGTGAAGGCTGATGTTGTGGTAGCCCCACATGCAGGGCTGTCATGGCTGGCTGGCTCTGGAGCATGCTGGACTGGGCATGCCAGAGCTTGGGGGAATGAGGGCGCCCTGATCTGGGACTCAAATCCATCTTCCAGAGTTCTGAGTCAGGTTATGCACAGCAATGACGATGCATTGTATTTATTTATTGTTCTTTTAACTTTTCTTTGCTGTATGAAAGCCTAGTGCTTGTTTGGCTGAAAGTGATGCAGTCAGTTGCTGGCCAGTGATTTAGTGTGGTGTCCAAAAGGCTAGTGTGTGGAAATGCACTGGCTAGTGTGAACAGACATGCCTTTCTCCTGGATATTGACTGTATCACTTGCAAAACTAGTAGAGGACAAAATGCCAATCTGACCCACTTTAAAGAAATAGTTATGACTGAAGGGGGTAAAAAATGTCTTAACTTCTTAAACTGTGTCTAGGCTAGTGAACAAGCATCTTCCCTTCCAAGCCTTAGGGCTCCTCATTGTCAGTAGTGGGTGTTACTGCTGTCAGAACAAGCCTGGTTATTATGGCAACTTATATTCATATCCGTGATATCCCTGTCTTGAATAATGGCTTACGGAGCCAAGGGAATTGGGCTGTTAAATAATGCAAGAAGTGTCTGAATTCCAAATTACAGTTCCTTTGTATTTTCTTTTAATGTGGCCTCTCTGCGTTGCACAGTTCGCATCATATTGTATTGAACCATATGGTATGTGGAGATATAAATGGAGAGTGTCAGAGTTTGATTTTCATTAGTGGGTCCAGAAATATGACTCTTCTAAGGAAACATCCTTGAACTTGGATTACAGTTCTTAAGATCATATTCTGATGCTTAGCAGCCAGACTTCTTAATGTCCACATACACAAGGAAAAGGACATCTGAAGCCCTGAACGCCATTCTATGATCTTGCCCTTTATAGATATGTGTATAAAATACAGATATAGATATATATATTTAAAAAACCCAACACATTAAGTCGCTGATTGAAGGAGAGAGCATCATTTGCTTTGGGTCCTTGTCTAAACTGTTCTGGCAGTGAAGTCATGTTTTAGTTGTTCCAAGAACAGGACTGCAAACATAAACTCTCACTGTCTCCTACGTTAGGGATACCACAGGAATGACTTTAATACTATGACTCCTTGTCTCCGGCTGTAGCTGAACTGATGAACGGCATGTAATGAAACTGGCAAAAGTTTCTCAAGTGTCAACTTTTAGAACTCATGAGTTGTTGTTTGCATTTGGGTATCTGTTTAGTATAGGCAAGCAAACCTAGAAGATGTGGTCATGGCTTCTAAGAACATGAGGATATACTTTTCAAGAAAATGATTGAACTATGCACATGTGCAGTAATTCATCTGACTGTACGGTTATGTTGGCTTGATAAGTGTTGTGAAACTATAGCTGTGACTGTATGAATTAAACTTGTTCTTCTCCTGATCCAGGAGGTGATGTAAGGTGTTATGAATGTCATCTGCAGCAGGGACTGTTTCTTCAATGAAAGGAAGTATGGCTAGATAGCTTGTTAGCTGCGTGGCTGAGAAGTCCCTTCAGACCGCACAGTGTGAACTGGATGCGCTGCTGGGCCAAGACCTTGGACTTCCTTGTGTGTATAGATGCATATAGCATATCATATATCTGGTTTGGTTTTAAAACTCTACTTTGGGGGAGCTAGATACAAAAAGGCACAGATGACTGCTTGATTTTAAAACCTTGCCTGAATAGGGCTGCTTGTGAATGGCTAGAGACACTTAAATGGGCTTGGTTGTTTTTTTTTCTGGAGTGGGAAAAAACCTTAACTTGGCTCTGTTGCATGGCTTTGTAGGGAAGAAACATCTTCTCTTTGGTCAAATGACCCTATGCTTTTTACACAAGGAAGCTCAAAACTAGTTTCCAAACAGTGGTGCCTGTTTCATGTCCTGCTAGCTGTTTTCTCCTGAACACTTCTAGGGCTTGAGCTAGAGTTACCATCTCCTGTGAGGTTTGCCTCCAAGTTCTGTACCCCTCTGAAAGGAAGTAAGCTCTGCTTTCGAACGCCAGTGTATAGGGAAGAGGTAGAAGGGGAAAAAAAATCTTATATTTGATTTATTGAAGTTCTCTCTGGTTATCATCAAGCTACATTAACTTCATCTTAAGTAAGTGTGTTACATTTACTGTATAGTGTTATTCAGCGTTACTTTTCCCATATAAGAAATGGTATTTAAAGTGTCTTGCAGGCAGATATGTTCAAGCCCATTTGGTAGGGCCTTGTCTCATACTTAGTTTCCTCTTCCAGTAAAAGAGTTGGATAAGGTTGTCTTCATTATTGTGCCAACGAACATTATGACTTGGACATTATTTGAAGTTGAAACTTCTGTTCAGTGTTTTGACTTAAAAGCAAGGTTAGTGTAGCATCTTCATCTCAGTTATGAAGCCCACGGGTCACTGTAACCTGACTGTTGCTGCAATTGCCACGGAAGCAAACTTTGCTAGGCTGAAAGAATCTGCAGGATTTCTATACTTCAGAACAAATTTAGTAATGTACCAGCTCTCAAACTTGGCAAATACCTATCTTGGCTCAACAAAAATTGTCCTTCAGACCTTCTAAATTCTGGTTATGTGAACAGAAGACCCACAGTGTGCCTGATGTATCTGATGGATATTTATCTCTTTTTTTTTTTTTTTTTTCCTTA